>JAPYZE010002216.1:0-34621 GCA_030522805.1 Leptomastidea abnormis
TCCCCCCCCCCCCCCCCACCTCCTTCTTTTCCCTATTGCCAAAGCCATCTGACCTTCCGCTATACCGGATATCGGCGATTTACTTGGGGCGTATATATACTATATATGGAATCGTGTGGCAACGGCTGTGTATGCTGCTTCAGGATATATGGCCGATGTTGTAATGAAAATTTTTTTGTTCTTTTTTTTTTAAATTATTTTTAATGGAAAATTGAGAATTGAATTGTTTATAATAAAATATTGTTATTTTTTTTTAAAAATTATTTTGTATTTGAATGGATTTAAATTGACTGTTTTGGTGTACAGAAAACTTTTTAAAAATGATTTTATCATCAAACTTTTTATTCGTATGCTGCAAAGTTTTATTTTTTTTTATACAAAATATAAGTTTTGTAAGAACTTCATTAAGTGATTTTCTTTTGTAAACTTTCAGTTTTACAAAATTTTAAACAAATCTAATATGGAAAAAAAAAGGATTTTTTTATTCTATAGAAATTGAAAAACCATGTGTAAAAGTAAAGGTAGTCGAATAAAAAAAAAAAGAAAGAAAAAAAAAGAATCTTATTCACGAGAACAATTGTCGCGACCTCATTCCGTAAATTGTCGCGTAAATCGAGGGTACGAGAAAGATAAAACCTTGAATTCCTCGGACAGCCGTTCACAAAGTTTTTAGTCGACACAAAAAAAATGATTCTTTTTTTTTTTTTTGCCCGAGCGAGCTCGAGTCAAAGTGACAAATTCTCACATAAAGATATGAACTTTTCATACGACGCTAAGTACTTTTATTGTTTCAAAAATTCAAATAAAATTTAGTAATTTTTTTTTTTTTTTTTAAATAAGTTGAATAATTCTAATAGGCAGTATAGAGAGTTATTAAAATTATTAATTTTTTTTTTGTGTGCAATTAAAAATATTTAAACCTATACTTGAAGATGTAATTTATGCGACCGAGTCTTTTCTGATGCTATATGAAACGTCTTCATAACTTAATAATCATTAAAGTAACTTTGATACTTAAAGTATAATTTCAATGCGAAATTGTGTGCTTCGAAAATTTAATTAAATATCGTTGAATTTTGCACTAAGAGAAAGTAAGAGAGAGTAAAGTATAACGTTCTGTGAACTTTTTAATTAAGCAAACTTTAATGATTGCAAATTACAAAACCTTCGTTTTCTTTGTATAGCTTTATATTAAAAATGTTTGTTATCTAATCGACCACTTCCTTACGAAATATTTTCAAAATTAATTTTAATAATATATGCATTTTACAAAAACTAGTTTTCCAACTTTTTTTCGGCGTTTTTAAACTTATTATACGAATAATTCTATATTGTAAAAGTTACAATTACAAATATTTTTAAAAATTTTCAATTTTATAATATTCTCCAAGTCTGTTACCATCTAAAGAATCATTCACTAAAAAAGAAAGAAATAAAAGTCAAGTATAATTACACAACGAGTAGTACTCACATAGGCATTAATTAATAAAAAAAAGATCGTAGTCTGACACCAAATACATGAACTGTTTTGCTGATTATAAATGAAAGCGACTCATTATACGAAAAAAGTAATTTGTATAAAACTGGAAACCTTATATTTTGCAATTGTCATAAGTTGTCATGCATGGTCATGATGATAAAATTGAAAGGTTGAAGTTACGTGAATTGAGATGCAAGAATTTTTTGTTTTTAGTCCGAATAATGACAGCTGTAAGATTATGTAAGAAACTTGTATTGCTTACTGTTGTCAATGATTATTTAAAGAAAAGAAAGTAGGCTAAGTACACTACGATAATATGTTTATTTTTAACAATCAGCATCTGCATTGTGAAAATTTGAATTTTTTTCAGCTTTGTAGTTGGTTGATTATTTTATAACATCGTAAAAAATGTTTAAAAATTTTTTCGACTACGGTACGTGAATTTTTTGTTAATTTATATCTGTGTGTAAGAATTATTAAATTTTATCTATTTTTCGGCGAGCTTAAACGATAATTTAATGAAGGTAGTTTGGTAACCGAAATTTTTTTTTTTTTTCATATTTGAAATTCTGTGCCACGGATCGTAAAATACCCAACTAATACTGTTAATGAAAACTAACTTTATCGATTCAATTTCTCAATTACGGCTTTTAATTGATTGAATTACGCGTGGTAATTCCTAATGATGTTTATCGGCAACATTACAGACTCAGTTTCATCTCTATAGTATATCTACATGAAAATTTACAAAACAAGCAAAGATAATTTATTTTAAGTTTTATTCAAATATCTGTAACATAAAAAATATATTACAAAATTGTCTTCAATTTACTTAATGTAAGGAAAAAATATTTCAAAGTACGCGTCTTTTGAATAGCTTACACGATAAAGTAAGCATCAAAATAACTCGAAGATACGGTATGCAAAAAAAAAAGAAGAAACTTGTTCAAAACGAGCTTTGCAAGCTCTGGTATTCATCATCTAGTACCATCTCGTACAGCAAACATTATATAAATTACATTAAATTTTCGAGACTTTTAAGCACAAAAAAAAATTCTGCAAGCTCAACTTTACAAAATCGTGAATTACAACTCGAGTGTTTTGCCACACATTTATCTGCTATTCAAGCGGTACTCTCTCAACTCTACTCTAGCTCCAGTAGCTCTAGTAGTAGTTAATCCTGCAAACTTGGCTGTCTAGCATGTTTGCGTACAATTAGGCAAGAGGTGCGTTACTGTAGTTTCCGAGGGATAGAGAGAAATGTTTAGTGGATTCGAAGTGTAATTTTCCGATTAGCAGTTACAATCTTTTTTGTGATCATTTAAATATCGATTTAACTTTCAAAATAATGTAAAAGCATGATTTTTGACAAATAAATTGATCAACTTTTCTTTTTTAATAGGGCATCTAACAAATTTTAAAAATAGACTTACAACAGTCTCATTGATCTCGATAACCCAATGGTATTCCAAAGCTAACTTCATTAAGCCATGCTATGCTTTCGAAAGCTTTAGTGCAGAACAAGAACCAATGCAAGCTCAATCTATCGTCCCCAAATGTATATTGGCAGTTACGACAAGAAGATTAACCCTTCCAACAATTGATTGAATCGTAAACGTTTTAACTGTAACTTAAAAACAAATTTAAATTCTATTAACAGTAAGCTCGAAAAAAAAATTGTGAAATAACATTGCAAGCTGAGCTTTCAATTTTAATAAAGTCACATTGACATTTTTTTTTTTTTAACATTGAGTATGCATGAGCGCTTTGGATGAAGAAAGTGAATAACGAAAATTTTCATTGAATTATCGAACTCTATCAATCATCGATTTACAAGCGCAGCGAAAAATCCCTTGGGTGATAGTGTATGTATGTAAGAGACCTACATGTCGTTTTCACACATAGCCCAGGAATATACTTATATTTAAGCTAACCAAAGAATCTACGTATGCACGTTTTCTGTGGTGAAGTTAGAAAGTCGATTGGTGGTGATGGTGGTAGTGATGGTAATGGTGGTAGCGGGAACGTTGTGGGCTGTACCCACCGGGTGTTCGATAAATCAAACCGCAACTACGCTGTCAGACATGCCTCAGGTGGCTATAAGGAATATCTTGCTTTTAAAGGATCTTTGAAAGTAAATGGGATGTGTGTATAAAACGTATTAACTTGGTTTAATTTAAAAATGAGCTTTTTTTGTATAAGTTGAATTATCTGGGAATTAAAGTAACAGCTTAATTCTTATTACGTCAAATTCATAGCAATAATAAAATTTAAAGAAAAAAAATAAAGCTACTCTTATACTGTAAGTTCGTTTCACCAGCTGTGAAACTTTCCACGACGCTTATTCACGAGTATAGTTCGAGAACTTAGGAAAAAGAAAATCTTACACCCGCGACATTGGACTCGAATACGAAAAAGAAGCCTCACGAAACTTTACTTTCAAAGTTTCATATATTGATACTTCATAAAAGATGACTTGAAAAATGATCCATATCTCGTCTACGTTCAACTACAATAATGTAATTTAAACAGCAGCAATAGAAAATATTACAAAAGTCACACCTGTAACATATAAATAATAGCAACAACAACAAAAACCAATAAAAAGTTATAGATCATGGTACATAATATATCACAAACAATAGAAGCTAACAGATCTCGTTACATTCCATTAACATTAATTCCCATCACAAATAGTTTCGTCCAACTCCAACTAAAATCCTTCGGTCCTTAACGAGCTTCAGTCTAGCATATTCAGCAAAGCAATACAACTATCCACTCAAGCTTAGCCAGTTAAAACGTACTCAAATACAGTATATACAGCGTACATTCTCGCGTAACATTTCTCGATCGAGCTTTCGTTGTTGTATGAATACATACATACCAAGAGCCATTCTGTACTAATATGCTTGGAAAACGTAGTCGTATAGCATCAAGGATCCCCTTATACATCCGGATAAATCGAGCCATTATTTGAGGGAGTGAAGTTTACGATAAGCGAAAGAGAGAGAGAGAGAAGGGAGGCTATTCGTTTTCGATTAGGCCGAGTTTCTGCACGCGGGAATAAATTTATTGGAAATCGAAAAAAATGAGTGCAAGTAAAGGTTTATAGTGAAGGTTTTGTGTGTGGTTAACGGAATATTTGAAATGACGTGTATATTATTGAGAGGTAAATGAAATATGGTGTTTCTTGTATAGGGTTTACTTTGTTGACTAAAGGGTTTTGAATATCGTTGTTTTCTGGGAGCTTGCAAGCTCTAGTGATTATTATTACGTTTTATATTTAGTTTATCTCGTAATTTTTTTCTTTATTTCATAAATTGGTTTAATAAAAAATTACTAATTTAAAAATTGTAAAAAGTAAAATGATTTTTAACTAAAAATGACGAGAATATTGATTTCAAATTTCAAATAAAATAATCTCGATTTATCGTTGGCTGAAAACCGAACATTCAGCTCGGTAGTAGAAGTAGTAGTAAGAAAAAGATCTCTCCAACCTAGTCGTTCGGAAGTTAAAGTGCTCTAGATAACACCGCTTAAGCTAGGAAATCGAACGAAGAAAAGCAGCTCAAGCCATAACCCTCCCCCCTCCTTACTTTCCCTCTTTCTCCTACATACGTACTTTTCTCCCGAAAAAAACTTCAAATGACAAAAGAACTCAACGAAACAAGGCCCTAACTGTGAAAGAAACTTGTACATGGGGGATAAAATAAAAAAAATAAGAAATAAAAAAATTGTCGTGGTGAAAACCGCGAGACACATACCTTTGCTCAAAGAGTCAAAACTTTTCGAATTCCAGAGCCAAGTCACTGCACGTGCATGCGGGTAACAAAGGCTACAAAAATCTGAGTGTGGTGGGAAATAGAGAAGAAAAAAAATGCGCACATGCGCGAGGATCAAGACTTGCAAGCTCTCGCAAGCTTTATGCGAGTGGTGTAGTGGACTGACAACATGGTTGTGGTATGGCTTGTTACAAGTACAGTTTTTTTTTACAAAGTTTTAAGGATTCTTTTAATTCTTTTTTATACGTTGTAAGAGGAAACGAGAATAAAGCATTTTTTAGCTGAATTTTGGTTTTGATTATGCATGGGATGTTAGTGTACTTTTTCTGCTGCTTATTTTTTTTATGAATTATGTGTAATCATAAAAAGGTAGATTGTTTATGATATAAAAAGCTCAACTTTTTTTTTTGTTTTTCAAATTTTGAGTAACAGAATTGTTTGGGTACGTTATATTACACAATAGCCAGTGTAAACAAAACAAAATTGTCATCCAACCGTAAAAAATTGTTTTTGAAAAAAAAAGAAGAAAAATAAATTCAAAATCGCATTCATATCAAGAATTGATATGAAAGCAAGAACAATCGATATATAACAAGCACAAAAAAGTTTTTCGCACATCCACAAAAAAACAAAAAACAAAAAAAAAAAAATGAAATGACCGAAAGAGAAAATGGTAAAAACTTTTTACCCTAGATCGAAAACGCACCGCTCTATATCGAGCATAGTCTCAACTGCAAGCTCTACGTACTTGAGAAACTTTAGAACGTTCGGGATTTACAAGTAGTAGTACGGTATGGCGTCGACGCGACCATTATCTCTCTTTCTCTCTCTCTCTCTCTCTGGCCAGCATGTATATTTCAAAAACGGGATCAATGTTCCAAACGCGAATCGCCGTTTATACACGTATAAATTCGAATGTTTATGAGGGTATAGTACATATATAACCATCACCAAACTATGTGTATACAGGATGGACGTTGAGGAAGATGCGCTTACTAAGTGCTCGCGAGAGAAGTTTTAGAACTGCAAAATTGTGACGCTGTACTTGAACTTACCTACTACGCTTGCATATAAGTATATATGACGATGCTATTATTTATTCAATTGAACTTTTCCTGAAGTGCAGCGGTGACTTTTAGGCTCTTGAATTTTTGGAAAGAAAGTTATGAGCTTTTTGAAGAACGAGATATGAGATGAAAGCTTGTCTTGATATTTCGACTTTTCGATAGGTAAATATCAATATTAATTCTTAAATGAAATTTTGTATTTCCTTTCTTTTTTAATATATCTTTGAATCATCGAGTTTCATATTGCAAGCTCATACTTCACATTTTTATTCAAGTTTCTCATCCTCGAGATTTTCAAACTATACAGGAAAAACCTAGAGCATCAAAAAAAATGATGCAAGTTAAATGAACGTTTATCTTCAAAGCTTCCATCTCGGATACATATATCCAAAAAGCTTTTCTTTTTAATCTTCAACTAAGCAAGCACATTATTTACTACGCGCGACTTGCATCATCATTATTATTATTTTTTTTTTCTATGCTTATAGGTTGGAAAGCTTTTTTTTATTTAAAATTTGGCTTCTATGCATTGAAATGGCTGTTTTCATAGATGGCTGCTCTTTTAACTTTTTATAGTGCGAGCTTTACTAGTTGGTCCACAAGGGCATGAAAATTTATTTTAATAGTTTCTATCAGAAATGAAAAAAATTTCATTGTTGTGTTCTCTTTTGACAAAAGCTGGTACTTTTCTGTGAAGACATAGATGCCATTTATTATATAGGTCGATAAAAATTTAGAGTCATATTGTTCTAAATCTAGCATAAAACTTAATAAAGTTACAAAAAAAGCTCTCTTTTTTATGTCACATCGATAAAACATTACCCAAAATATCTACAATTCCACATCACATTAATTTTCTCCACCTCATTCCCACATCTTCCTAAAAATAAAAAAATAAAAAAGAAAAC
Source organism: Leptomastidea abnormis (assembly GCA_030522805.1). Lineage (NCBI taxonomy): Eukaryota > Metazoa > Arthropoda > Insecta > Hymenoptera > Encyrtidae > Leptomastidea > Leptomastidea abnormis. Next base: position 7,238 of record JAPYZE010002216.1, read on the forward strand.
TACAAAAGAACAAAACCATACGAAGTGCAATAAAAAAGAAAGTGTGAAAATTACGAGCAAACGTACATATATATGTACGTATAGCAACATCGCTACTATACACCTGAGTCACCATAGCGTAAAGCTCCGCCAAAAAGCTCTAGGTGTATAGTAAGCGCCGTACGTAAGCGCTTAGTATGTATGAGACTTTTACTGCTTTCACCGCTCTCTTTCTCTCTCTTTCTCTCTCTAGTGTGTTTGCATAAGAAAACACTTGCGTAACGCTTGGCGAACCAACCGAGCTAGTATACTTGTGCGCGCCTCCTTTCTCTCTTTCTCTCTCTCTACTTTTCTCTTTCTATCTCTTTCTCTCTTACATGTAATACCGTACAACTTCGCTTCCATTTCTTGGGAAAAACGGTATATATATATAGCATTTCGCCGCTCATTTTACCCACCGGGTTCTCGAAATTACACTTATATATACCAAGGGAAAATTACGTCGTTCGTGGCGGTGGCGCGCCTAAAAACTACTATTTCTAACGTACTATTTTTTTTTTTTAAGCTCTGGAACTTTTCAAACAGTTTTGTAGGTTGCAGTTTTATTTAAAGAGTACATTTATAAAAATGACGTTTTTTATTATTACATCGATGAATCTTGAATTGACATAGTATACTATAATCTTTAAAAAAAATGAGGTCGCAAGCTCGCATTGCAAATTCACAGCAAATTAAGCAAATTTCTTAAATTGACCGTAAAATTTTCTACAGTACATACACAGCTCCTTGAATCAGCAAGGCTTAAGTTAACAAAAAAAAAGTCCTTCAAGCCTCTCCTATCCAAGTCTTCAGAATACAACAATTCTCACCCAGACTTTCCTCTCAACTCTAAAGAAAAAAACGGCATCTCTCTCTTTCTCACGTTATAAGCAAGTCCCAATCGAGTTCGATCCTCAAGTAGAGTAGTATCTCTTTTAAGAAGAGAGAAAGAAAAAAAGAAAGAGAGAGAAGGATGTTGAAGGGCATAAATCCCCGATAAATCAGCGTCAAATTTCGCCTTGACGTTTCAGCCTCTCCTCGGCATGAATCTCGGATATATAGTTATAAAGAGTTAGTAGCAGAAGAGACCGAGAGTCGAGTGTGAGATAGAGTTATAGACTATACTGCACAAGCGTAAAGCCAGTCTTAAAGCTCTCGCAGTAGTAGTAGCTCCGCTTTTGTCTTCACGCCACTCTCCTGCCTTATACCAAGGTACCCCGGTAGCACCTCATTTCCTTCTTGACTTCTCTCTCTTTCTCACCTTCTCCTCCTCTTTCACGTTCTTCATCCCCCGTAGTAGTAGGTAGTTCTCTCTACTATACCGGTTTGTCTTTATTTCCGAAGTCAAGTCGCTGACCTTATATACTTACATACCTAGCCTTATATTACGTATGATATATAAAAGCAAATTCACGAGCTTGCTCATGGGAAGAAAGCTCGCGAGCTTTTTTAGTCTTTTTTTCAAGTTTTTATGCATACATATAGTAACTGTGATGTGTAGGTAAGGGCAATGAGGAAAAATGAGGCTAGCAGGTGGTGGCGATGAAGTGGTGGATATGGTGGTAAGTCTGTTGGATATCTACGAAAAGTTTAGCTAACCCCGTTGGAGAAAGAAGCTTTTTCGCGTTCTGCTGCTTGGAAGCTTGCAAGCTTGATTTTTTATGGCGCTTTACTCCCTTTACCCCTTTCCTTCTCAAAAAAAAGTTTTTTACGGGTAGATTATATAGCTGTTCTCTTCATAGTATTCTCGTTTTGGTAATCTTAAAGACGTTAAAAAAAATATGACGTTCTTAGCCTGTTGGTTGAAAAAAAAAGCTCTTTCGACTGAACGAACTAACTTTTAACGTGAAAACTCGCGGAACAATCAAGATTATATTTAAGTGTATACATAAAATACGCGAGTATCTTTAAACGAACGAAACTTTTATATACGACAAGAGAAACTAGATATAGATACACATATTTTTTTTTAGGCCTATGTGACTTTTACGTGGTTATAGTCGAGTGAGCTTGCAATGTATAGATACACATAACATAAGTCGTGCGGAAAAGAGTCAAGCTGTCGTATAACCGCTTTTGATGATACTTTTGAGCTACGAATATAAGAAGAAGTAGAAGATGTGCTTTTCATCTCTTCTGCTACGTGATTTTTTTATGGGTACTTTATGTATTTTTTTTCCAACCTTTACCATGTATTTTATATACACTGAGCTTTTCTCAGCTTTACTTTTAACACTTGTTCTACGTTTACTTTGTAAGATATATTCATCCAAAACTTTTTCTTCTGTGGTTATATATTGAAATATGTTTTAGAGTGAGCTTGCAAGCACTTTGGTAACTTTTACAACATAAATTAAAATTTTTTTTCAAAATTAAAAATCTTTCAATTAATCGATTAATTATTAGAAACCACTTAGCTATATGACAAACTTAAAAGACAAACTTCATCGATTGATTATCGCGAAGTGCCAAAACACACACAGTTAAAAAAAAAAGAAAACCATAACGCAGTAGAACTATATATAAGAGGCAAAAAAACTAAAGGACGCAAAGTGCGCTTACGTCCATTTGCCAGAGAGTAAAGCAAGTGATAGAGGTGAAAAACGTTTGGTATGTAGTAGGTTAGAGTGGGAGGAGAAAGTATGTCTGGCACGATTTCGCTTCCTCTCGGTCAAGAAACTTCATCTTTCCACCTCAGCAAACTCTCTCTCTCTATCTCTTTCTTCCTCTATTTTACTCTTTGGAAGCCAAACACACCACAGTTTGATGCTACCTACACTCCACCATAGGTCGATTCTTCCTTTTTTTTTCTTCTTTTTTTTTTACTCTTCCCACAGAAAAAGCATTTGCTCGTGGTTTTGTACGTTCCACGCGCTTACACACGCACACCTTACGCCACTTTAACCCTCTGGCATTTTTTTCCCTTTTCTTCTTCTTCTTCTTTTTCTTTTGGCATTTAGCTCAAGCCGTTTGCTAAGCCGTTAACTCGCTTGAGATTTGATTACTGTATATACCTACTCTCTTTTATTTCTTTTTTTCTCACTAAAAACGTATTTGATTGTTTAAGATTCTTTTTTTTTTTTAGTTATGTCATTCTTTTTTATAATGACGCGATGATACGTGACTTGTCGATCGAAATGTGCAATTATTCAATGTATATATGTATATAAACCTGTGAATCAAAAGAGGCACGAGTATATAATATCGATCGCTCAAACGGATAACTTTCAAGGCTGCTGTTGCTGCTGCTGTTGTTGCAGAAACGTGACTTATCGAGTTGGTTTTGGACTTTCAAGTGGTTTGTCGATCGTTAAACTAAGAGTACGTTGTGTGGTCGATTTTAGACTTTTCGTTTATTAAGCCTTGTAGAATTTTAATTGTTTTAGAAAATAATAAAATTGGCTTCTATTGTATTTAAAAAAAAAAATATTTAATAATTGTTAATAAGACATAATTTAATTTTATCGATTATAGAAAAAAGAAGCTTAATCGAATAAAAGAAGATCATACTATGAAATAATACCTTTTAACAATGTCATTTCGTATTCAGGACATTTACTATTATGTCTCGGGTCATTCGAAACAGATAAAGAACACGTCATCTACAGTCTGGTGGAAACTTCTTAAATCGTACTACTACTACTACTACTAGTTGTAAGCTCAGGCTGAGACAAGTTCTTTCTCTCTGAAAGAGCTTTAAATCTTCTTCAGTCATTTCTTACAAATCGTCTCTCACTTCGTGAAACTAACCCTACCGTAGGAAATAAAAAAAAAAAGAAATCGAACTTGTGAACTTATAATTTAAAGGGGATAAATTATATTTTTAAGCTTTTGAATTTGGTATATATTGTTATTTTGTTCAATATAAAATGTAAATAAGTTAGTTTATTTTTTTTTTTTTTATTATAATTTAAGAAGCAAGTATTTTGATGTAACATATAAAATAAGCAATATAAAAGCACAAATCGCATATGTAATAAAATAAAAAGCTTTGAAACACTTACTTTCAATGGTTTCATGATTCCATCTAAATCGCACGTACAATCTGAAAAACAAGATCAGATTTTTGTATTGAAATTACTACTAGTAGGTAATATAACTACAAAATAGACAATTTCAAATTCATTAAAAAAAAAAATCTTAAATCCGATAAATATTTCATTTTCAATAATCACATACCCCACCACCTCAATTCCAATATTATTTTGCAAGCATATTAATAGTATTAGCCATCCAACCTCCCACACACTTTTCATCAAATCATATCAAAACGTAATTTATCGCGATAATAATTATATCTCTTATAAACACGCATAAATTATAGAAGAGTATAAAATGACATTTAGTAAACGATCGTAAATATATATATCCATCATCGATGCTCAATTTAAATCGTAAATAAGTTGAAAAATCGAAGAAGAAAAAAAAAAGGACTCAAGATTATACATATTGAATTGAATATCGAAGGTATATATATATGTGAACTTCGATCTTTTACGTGGGAGTGAAGAATGAAAAAAAAGGGGGGGGGGGTGGGATACGTGTGTATCGGCTTTCAACGAGCGCTAGTCTTTCAATGCGCTTATGTAAGCTTGAAAGTCGTACTACTCACCCACCCACCCACACATACATGTTAGAAGCTTTTATTCGAGATTGCGGTGAATCGATATATATGTATACCGCATGGATTTCACGATCGTTTGAGCTTAAAGATTTGCCGTGTTTGGTACTTTTTTTTTTCTTCTATACTTTACTACCTGCACTGTCTTCTGAGATCTTTGTTTATTCGATTGCAAGGAGGGACGAATTTACGTCTTTTTTTTTATTTTATTGGTGGTATACATTAATGATTATTGTTTAATTTTTTAAGAATTTTGTTAGTTTGATTTTCATGCGATTTTATTGTTATTCATGGATTACAATTTACCCTTGAAAATAAAAAAAAAAAAATCAAATTAGCTTTTAAATAAAGGCTTACAAAATTTAATTGATTTATTCCATATTGTAACTAACTTACTAAATTACAAAACATCAAATACATATTTTTAAATTCATTTCAAAAAAACGAATATTCAACCCTTTAATCCCTCAGTCCTTTCAAAAAAAAAGGAAGTAAAATTCAATTCCTCGTTAAATCGTAATCCCAAAAGTTTTGTAAAGCTTACCCAGTGTTTTTGTAAAAAATAAAAAAAAATAATAAAAATCCTACAATGATAACGAGTCAGGTAAAGAAAAGAAAAGTAAGAAAGAAGAGAAAGAGGAAGAAGGGTATATAAGATAAAGTATGAGCCAGGTTGGAAAATTGATTAAATCGAGATTGTACAGCATCACAAAGTACGAGGTGAAAAATTATTCAAAGAGTGTAAAAGCTATATAAACCAAGGGTATATATACATATATATAAAACCAAGAACTTCAAGACTCTCTTGCGTTATTTTAAAGCCGCTTTAATTACGCTTTAGCAGCAGCTCGTTCATCCACACGTTGCAAAGTCTCATCTTTCTCATCTCTCTCTACATTTTCTCACTCTCTCTCTCGTTAACTAACTTCTCGTTATCATACCTCGCGCAAGAGGACACACTCTTATATGAACGAGAGAGAAAACTTGTCGTATTATAGTCGCACGTGTTGTAGATTTTTACTCTTTTTTTTCTTTCTCTCTTTTCTCTATTACCTCGATTCGATTAAAAGCAATAGCTGCTATACAGGTAGTAATTCTTTGCGCGTCCAATAGCTTTATATGTATGTATGTATGTATGTGTGTGTGTTTATGTGTGTTTCGAGTTTAGAGTGCAGTCTTGCTGTAATTACGGGGAAGGACGTGAGTTAGGGGGTCAGTACTCTTTCTCGCTGTATCTACCCATCCCCCTATATACGGCAGTTTCCGAATTGCAACCGAACTCGAAAACGCCATTTCGACTATAAAGGTATAGAATTGCGCGCTCTATTTTTATTTTACCACTACGATTCTGGGATGGAATTTTAAAATAAGCCTCTCTAGTTTAACGTTTTTATTGTTTTTGTTCGGTTGATATGTTTTGTTCTGGGATTAACTATATGAATCTCGTTTTTTTTTTCAATTGTTAAATAATGTACATCGTTAAAAAATAACGAATGATTAGACTAACAAAATTTTAATAAATCTAATTTCAAAATTCAGTAGTATAAGCCGCGATATAGTCAGACACAATCATAAATAAAATCTAATCATCACATCATAATCTCATTGGCTGTTACAGATTATCCGGACATTGAAAGGAAGAGCTTTTTGGAAAAGATGCCGAAAAGTATCAGCCCTTGGGAGCTACTAGCTGCTGATGCTAGTATAGCTACTACAACGGCTAGGATGGTTAGAGGGTCAGCAAAAGCAAGCCCGAGGGTTGCAGTTATGTTGGCTTAGGTGCCAGCATTGGGAGAAAAAGGAAGAAGAAGAAGTGGTGGTGGTGGAGGAGAAGGAAAGGGAAGAGAGAACAGCGAGGAAGAAGCCGCGGGCTAAGCAAAAAGCCGAAGCTAACCCTTGCACCCCGGTAAGTATTATACGACTATGTATGTATGTATATATAAAAGCGGAAAGATGAACGAGCTTTCTTCTTTTTTTTTTCGTTTTCTTTTTTTTTTTATCTTTTTCTTTTTGTACCAGACTGGTCTGTTCACCGCATTTGCTGTTTTTTTTTTTTTTTTTTTTTTTTTTGTTATCGTCACCTTGTACCCGTCGAGAAAATGTTTTCACTACGTAGCGATCTTTTTTTTTACTTGAATATCGAAAAGCTTCTAAATTACTTATGAACATATTTTTTATATCAGAAAAATTTTAATTTTAAAGCTTATCATAATTTTAACATATATCAGAGTTGACGATGCGCTTGGGCCTGAGCCTTGAGGGCGCGGCGTCGCAGCTGTTGGTGGCCGACGAATCCGCAACAACTATCACAACTCCAATAACAACAACAACAACGACAAAAAAAACAACAAAATCAACAACAAAAAGAAGAAGAACGAAGCGAGAAAGATCGTGGGTTAAAAAAGCGACAAAGACGAAAAAAATAATAATATCGTCAAGGTCGTTAATAGCTAATAAAAAAAAGAAGGTGGCGTCGTCGACATTGTTAATAGCTACATCATTAAAACTACAAGGACGAATTAAAAAAAATCGCGAATTATTATCGTCCTCCTTGGGAGGATGATAGATCACAAACCGCAGATCCTGGTGGCGCCGGCGCTGAGCAACAGCAGCTGCTGGCGCAACCTGCCTGGCGGTGTTTTTGAACCACGCTGGCAGACACCTGGTATTGGCGAGATATTAAGAGCGAGTTTGGTGCTTGCTTTGAGTCTTGGTATATTAGCTGCGAATTTACTTGTTATTTGTGTCATCAATTCAAGACGTTATCACAAGTATATACATGCACAGGTTTGTTTATTTTTTTTTTATTTGCTTTTTTATTTATTTTTTTTGTGATTTATAAGATTAGATGGGATTTTAATTGTGTGTTAAGTGATATGTTGTATGTTGTGTGTATGTTATACGTGACGATGCAATTTGCTGGTATATCGTTGGTCTATAACGAGCTTAACGAAGCTCTTCGTTTGCTGTTTCTATTTTTTACCAGCTACTATTTTTTTCCTTTTTTTTTCGACGAAAAGGTAAAATTGTAGTCAAGTAATACGCGTACACGCGTCTGGTTGGAAAGATTAATTGTTGCTCGTAAAAATATGCCTGTACTCTATATGTATATTTCCCACGTGGATTGCAGGATATTACAGTAGTGTATGTAGCTCGTTATACTCGTATACTCGAAAACGATAAGCGCCGTGTATGGTTTTAATCGTGCAAAATCGCGGCTTGACAATTGCAATTTGAAATTTACAGGTTCGAATTTTGGGGGGGTAGGTTGGAAAACGAATTGGATGATTAGTTTTTTTTTTAAATGCATATGATAATTACAGTGAAATATGAAATAGCATAATATTACCATTTTTAATTTAACTAATCATACAGTATTTCTTGAAATTACATACTCATAGTGAAATTATTCTCTTACATTTTAAAATTATGAACACGATAGAAAATTAAATTATATACAATAACAACATACAAAATTCTCAAAAATAATCTCCAAATATTTTAATATATCTACCGTATATATTAATTAAAAATACAAGAAAATCACCATAATGAAAATTTCCAACCAACCTCAACCCCTTCTCACTTACAAATTCTCTAAACCTTTTCTAATTTCAAACGCCAAGAGCACTTCTAGTTTTCTCTACACCACATACACACACACCCTCATACCATATAGAAGGTCCCCATCGACTCATCCAATAAAGAGAACAAGCGTATTGCTAGCTTGGTCTAGCCAACCAACCAACCCAGTCCTGTTGTGTTATATATAGTATAGTCGATGCGCACAGCCCCGCTGACCAGCATAAAGCGACTGAATTCATCAGCATTGAATTACGACGCTTGCCGCAGGCATGCCCTTCTATTCTATACAGCTATATCTCTCTATATATATAACGTCGAAGCAACGTCAAGTTCGATATGGTATAAGCTATATTGTACAAATTTACACGTGATGCTTCCTACCTAGTAGTAGTAGAGTTTTCTTTTGTCTTCTAATTTGATAGATTACTTGGAGTCGTTTATTGTATATTAGATTTTATTTACAATTAATTAGTGGATTAAAACTATTTTTGCTTCGATGATATAATAGTAGGATTAATTTATTAACTTGATAAAAATAAGCTATTTATAAATCGACACTTTACTTTAACAAATGTCACTTAATCCTCTTCCATATACAGCTCTCAGTCAACTCTTTCTCTCTATATTAAATCATATAATGTCACTCCAAACTCAAAATCCACTATGTCCAGACTCACTTTATACTCTCTTTCAAAAAGTATTTTAAAAGCTCTGTTGAAATTCGTAAAATAAGCCAACATTTTGGCACTCAGTTTTGATTAAACGTTTACGGTCTGACTAAACTCGTCCTGTATCTACTTACACTTAGCTATATTTACATTACACACGTTAGTACAGCATTACTTTGATTTTAATTTTAATTCAAAAATAATAATCTTGTATTTTTAAGCAATCCACCTTACATCCCTCTAGAAAATAAAGTAGAGATTCGAAAATGTTCATCCTCATTCCAATACCAAATTTATATATCTATATCCGGTCATTATTTTATGCCCACGTATAGTTATATACAGTTAAAACTTGGGTAATCGTTTAGCTTGGGCTTTCGGCACAATAGAACTCAAAAGCTTCTCCGTTAAGTTAAGTCTGCTTTTGTAAGTTTTAGGCCGATTATATCCAACAGCCTGCCTGCCTGCGCCTCTGCCTGACTCTCTCTTTGCATTATACGATGAAGAGGATTGAAAACTAACTAACCGTATGACCAACCCATCCCTTTTCAAAAGAGGATGAGAATAAATATATAGGATACTCTATATAGTCGATTATCAGATTGAAATTTTATTTAACGGTTAATAAAGTTCGTGGGTTGGTACTTAAGTGATTATCACGGAAGTGTAAATTTTAAGAGAAAATCTATGATTGTAGTAAGAATAAACTTTTCTTAGGAGAAAAAAACGCATGTAATAACCATCATCCGGTTTTAATAATTTCTATATTTGGATAGGTATATATGCTATATTTTGACACGTAAAGTCCATGTGTATTCGTAAACGACGTCGATTTCATGAATATTCAAATTTTGAATGTAGCCTTGAGAACATATAGCATTTCCAAAATACATTTGAATGCATTATCGGTTCATATTAGAATGGCTGTGTGAGATCGTGACTTGAAATACTCAAGCGATATGGTTATAACTTAAAAATTTTTTTTGCTTTCAAGAAGGGGTTCAACCCTCCGGGTAAGGGAATTAAAAATAACTTTGAGGACAGTTTTCCAAAGAGCTACACGATCAGACTCCTCGCTTTTCCGAGACCAAGTAGTCTGTTTTGGTGATTCCATGATTTTCATTTCCAAAGAGCTACTCGATCAGACTCCTCGCTTTTCCTTCCGAGACCAAGTAGTCTGTTTTGGTGATTCCATGATTTTCATTTCCATGGAGCTACACCATCAGACTCCTCGCTTTTCCGAGACCAAGTAGTCTATTTTGAGAGTGCTATGATTTTGATTGACACATTGATCATCATTTTGTAAAACTAAATCTCAAGTACATCAGCTTGAACTATGACCTTGAAACTAATCCAAAATCACTAGTCTTCATTTGTTTCAAATAATATTACCTCGGACTTGTAGAGATAAGATAAGACACATTACGAAGACACAAGCGCGCTCGGCATGTATACCAACTTTATATGTATACAATGTAGCTGATGTATGTAACAAGACGTGTCATTCACCAGGGTCGAAGTTTTAATTATAATTAAGGATCTGGTTTGCAAACACCCTTACCCCTTCTTACCCCTTTCTAACAACTCATATTGCATTAATTGCTCGCGTATCTTAATGAGATTACACAACGTCAAACTAATTACTTTGCCAAAGCAGATGCTGTGAGAATAGAGTGTACGTGTGTGTCTGTAAGATATATAGCTTTAATAGTGATATCCCATAAATCTTAAGATCACGCGTTATATAAAAATGACAAATGTCATTGTTAAAGTAATATGTCAAAAATAATAGAAAAATTGTGTAAAATAATTCAATGTTTTATATATGTGTCTGTTATCGGATGATCGAACGGATACATATATACAGCCGAGGTACCTACTGACGAGTTTAGCGAGCAACGACCTGGCAATTGGACTACTGGTTACGCCGTTCGGCTTCGTACCCGCCATTTACAGCTGCTGGCCCTTCGGCGAGGTCGTCTGTCAAATCCAGGTATGTTACGCTATTTTTCTCTTCTTTCTTTTTTTTTCTTTTTCTTATTCTTTTCTTCTTCCTCTTACTTTTTATTATTATTTTCGCTTCATCTAACGCGAATTCTTTCGACTCATTTGTTATCCGTTCGAGCGTTCGCTTCTGCTGTTTTTCGTATATATATATATACGTATTATAGCAGTTTCGTCTTGGTACACGTTTTTCGCGATAAACTGATGCTACTGCTGCATGGGAAAATATTTTCTTTTTTTCTTATATTTTTCTTAAATTTTTTTGGTTTTACTAAAGAAAAAAAATTGTTTGAAAAAAAAGTGAAGAAAAGGAAGTTTAGTTAACTTTGTAGCTTAATATTTTTTAAAAATGTCTCGAGACTACGAGAGAAAGATTGTGTTTGAGTTATGATTTGGTAATTATGAGAGTTGTTTTAAAAAAGAGAGACTTTTATGAATAAGATACCTAATGGCTTTGTTAAAATTGCGAGTTATAAATCTTGTAACTTACTGCAAATTACACAATAACTGCGAAGAAAGGTTAAGAACTTGAAAAATTTTTGTTATTAAATTAGACGTAAAATGTCAATAAAGAAAGTTTTATTATTGTTTTTTCCATTATAAGTTTATAAATAATCTATCAGTGTCAATTTAAGACTTTATTAAAATAAAAGAAAACAATTAACAAAGTTTTTTTTTAGAAAGAAAAAGAAAAACAAACTTATCAAAAAATAGCAAATTAATCCCTTTTTTATGTATTTTAAAAAAGTTCAATGACTCCAAACAATTTCACAAGCAAAAAAAAAAATGTAAATCTTTATTCAAAGTCAGTATAAATCCTTAGAAGTGAAAGAAACGAAATTATAAAAGCAACTCCGTAGCTGAATAAACTAGCAGTGATTTTTTCCCTCCTTTTCTTAAAAAAAAAAAAAAAAGGAGCATCCGCAAGCACAGTGTGACATAGACTTCTTCTCTCACCCGAGTTACCCGAGAAAAATCTTAATTCAATCTTGAACGAAGGAAGGATATAGAATAGTCGCCTTGCACTTGCGCGTCCCGATTCCTTGGCGCCCGCTTAATTCCCACCAATAACTCTTTCATTGGACTAATAAACCAGTGGCCAACGACAATTTCATCTTCTTCGAAAGAACTGCCAACTCCTTCGACTTTTTTTCTTCTTCTTCTTCTTCTTTTAGATGTTCTCTTTTTTTTTTCTTACTTTCTCGTGATATCATCTCCTTTTGGCTTTACGGTATTCTTTTTTCTCACTCGATAAAGTCGCGATTATTCCGTAGTTTTTTTCTCTCGGTTGACTCAATTTCTTCATTGTTTTGTCGCGTTTATCTTTTTTTTTCCTCTTGGACATCAGCACCTTGTTATTAAGTCTTTTTTTATACTTTACAATTTTTATTTTTATAATCCTTTTTTCACTCATATAAAATAAAAAAAAAAACAATATTCATCACTCACACAAATTTCTATCATAACACATTCAACAAGTTCACTCCTCGTCCTCCTTCCTATTCCCTCACCTTATAAAACTTTCCTATCTTTATCATATTGTAAAATTCCCTATAATCCCTTCAGTCCAGCATCAACACAGCAGCAGCAGCAGTAACATATATAGCATCTTTTCATCGCGTGTCCGTTATCTCCCATCCATCTTCCCTCGATTTTACTCTCTTTCCCTATATTTCTCCATTTTACCCATCTCGGCAGGCCGCAGCAGCAGCAGCAGCAGAAGCTATACAGCTAAAGCTCAGTTTCCGGTCGTCTCAAGCTGTAGAGTAGAGAACCTGTAAATCGTGCAAGCAGGTCTTTCGAAGCTTGAGCAGCGCGAGACGCGAACGGAAATTGCCGTCAGGTGCTTGGGGGCCACTTCCGGCGTTGAGCAAAGGGGGAAGGTATAAGGGAGGGGAGAGAAAACGCGCCGTTATCGAGTTCCTGGCGATAATCTTGACTTTGCTGGTAAACCCTACTCCTACTACTTACTCAGTAACCTCGTTTTCTTCTACTACTACTACTGCCTCTATACGACTTTCTTGCTCTGGCTTGATTTGTAGCTCGCGCGAGCGTGCAGTGACCCATATTTTCTCGATTTCTACGCGATTTTATATGGGATATGTGGTAGATGCTTGGTAAGAATATTATTCGTTGTGTGATGAGTTTGTAACTGATAGGATGATTTTAATCAATTTTTTTCTGATAAATGTAGATTGATACCTAATTCAATTATTTTACTTTATTTAAAAAAAGTCAGGCAAGCAATAATATATGCAATACCAATCTTAGCTGCAAAAATCAACTCGCACAAAACACGTTGGCTGGTAGAAGAAACAAAGTTTCTTTTTTTCTATATCCTTCATAAGCGAACCAAAACTATACAGTAGTAGTAGGTAGTAACGCTGTTTCTCCAAGTTCTCACATAAATTTTCCAACGCGACATAATTCATCGTTCCCTATGCATACCACTATTTGCACGAAACTCGTGTATGTATATACTATACATGTATTCATGTACATTCGTAAAGTCGTGACTGACTTAAAGAGAGAGTAAAAGAGAGGGAGGAGGTATAAGGTCAGGTGTCGCGTTCTAAAGATGAAGAGACGAGTTATTAGCCCTTTTAATAATGCAGCTGAAGAGTGTTTTACGTTTGGTCGTCGTCTGGCTCTTCTTCTTCTTCATGAATCGCGAATGAATTGCGGGGACATTGGGATTATTTTCTATTCGCCGCATTTTTTTTTTTTATTTTCAATTTGAAGGGTGATGATGATATATTTGAAAATAACTGGAAAAAACTATTCGTGAAAGATTTTTACTTGAATTTGTTCTTAGTTATACAGAAAAAATTTATTAAAAAATCAATATAAAATTTGAAAAATAAAAATTTTAGATTTATTCTAGTTACTATTATAAATTTTTTCAAGTCAATTAAAAATTCAAATATAGATACGCTGAAAAAACATACTAAATAAATGGAACAAATTCTTCAAAAGTATATAAGAAATAGAAAAACGACGAATAAACGAAAATGAAATAGAGAAATGCAAACACGTACTCGTAAATCAAATATATATCCGTTCGGTGAATAACGTTTGTATCGACACAACCCTCGACTCTCTTTCTCCCTCAGCTGTTATATACTCGGAAAAATTTTTATCTGATCGTAGACTCGTGCCGAAGTGCTAATTTTTTTTTTCTACTTTTTCTCTCAATCGAGCTTACAAACCAAGGTCAATATACCTCTCTGCGGCGTATATGTATATATTCAAAAAGTTACGTGTTATATGAAATCTCAATAACTTTTGCTTTGAGCTTCTTTTTTTTTTTTTAAATACAATTTTTCATCGAACTGAATAATTCAATAGAATATTCAAAAAAAAAATTTTTTTTTTATTTCTCGTCAAATAAAACATATCCATACGTGCATATCGATTTTCTTATGTCTACATTCTATCGTTATATATTTACATTCAAAACAATATCTATAAAAATCAATCATACATAAGCATTCCTCTTTCCCCCAAAAAAATTACATATTCAAACATCCGCAAGCTTTCCTACAAAAAAAATTCCAAAATTTTAACTTTAAATAAACGTATCACCAACAAAACCATATCCCAAATAAACACACACACTTTACCCCTAGCTTTATCCTCTCTGGCTTCTATACATCTCACATACATATACACCAAAACTCTAGTTCCCCCTTTCCCTTCCAAAATCCCAGTGTCGTTTACAAGAAGACCCAGTTACTCTCTAACGTTTGTACTTGAACCGCAGAGAAAGAGAGAAAACGCGCTCGCACACACTTGGCAGTTTTTCAAATCGCCACGAATTTACGGTCTCACAGGAGAAACCTTCTCTCTTCTCCTTCTCCTTCTCTCTTTCTCCCGGTAATAAATGCGCTCCCAAGCTACGGCGCCGTAAAGATAAAGCGCCTGTGGCTGGGGTAATTGCCGGAATTATGGAAATTCAAAGAAGAGAGATGCTGAATGCTGCTATAGCTAGTGATGGTGGTAGCAGTAGTAGTAGTAGTAGTAGTTGTAGTATAGTGGTGATGGTAAAGTCGAGTTGTTGCCGACGCAATAAAAAAAAAAAAAAAAAACGGATGAAACATCGGCCTTACGAATTTATCGTATAGCTCCTATACACTTTTTGTTATATATATATAACTGTACTTTCGACTGGGTACTACAATTGCTTTATTGAATCGATAACGTACGGTCATCTCGTTTTAAAATTAATGATTTTCCTTTTTTTTTCTTATCATAATCGACGATAATAATATAAACAAATTATACATAAAAGTCAACAGCTCAATTTTAAATGCCTTGTCGATGACGGGGTTATACACACTTCTCGATTTATATATTTCAATGGCATATATATTTATTCAAAAACCAGTAAAGAAAGAAAGCGAACGAGTTATAGAGTTACTTTAATGATGTATTATTAAATATTAATAATACACAAAGTGTACATAATATCAGTAAAACAAATCAAACACAACACGTGTATACATAATAGTAAGAGAGCGAGTAGAAGACAGATATTATAAAAGCTCCTCTCGAAAGCTTTCAAAAAAGCTCACGTGTGTCCTCGGCCCACACACACACACACACGCGAGTAAAATTACAAGCGGGTGAAGGTCTTTTTTTGCGATAACCAGGACAGCAGCTACTACTACTATTACTATTACTACGACAACGACAACAACGTCTACGTCGTCGTGAATCCTAGACGATGCATGTAGTATATGTATATATGTATAGCTGAATCTTTCTTCTCACACTCGCTCCGTTACTCTTTAACGCGCGAGCTTGGGATTATCCCGAGCTTTTTTTTTCCTGGCTTACTGCCAACAGTCACCATAGTAACCGTCTTAAATCTCCATCTCTCTCTCTCTCTCTCTCTCTCGTTTTCTCTTCATACTCGATCTTACTTTCTTTTTTCTTCTTTCTCTCTCTCACTCTCTCCCTCTCTTCAATCTTATCTTCTTTTCGTTTAACTGGTGTTAGTGTATGTGTATACGCTCATGTGGTCGAATAAACTTAACACTGAAAGAGAGAGAGAGAGAGAGAGCTTTGTTTATAGTAATTAGCTTGAAATTTAATCTTGGTAAGAAAACTAGGATGGATTGTTTACTGGATTAAGATTGATTGTATTTATTGATTTTATTTTGATTTTAATGAAAATTAATTAATTTTTTTAAAATAAGAGTATATTGTCTGATAATAAGTTTGGTGTAAGTAGTAACAGACGTATCTGATCAGACTTTTATTGTAAAATAAAAAAAACAAATTCTTTTATAAAATTTTAATTTTTGTTTTATAATAAAGATTATTAATGCAAATTAAAATATACATTATGTATGCAAAAGTCATGAAGTTATATTACTTACTATCTCAAATTTTAGAAAATTGTTTTAATTAATCAAGCAAGTTTGTTATATTATATTAAAATTGCTTAAATTATTAAAGAATTATAATTCATTAGAATCTGCAAGTTCATTTAACGAAATTTAGATCTTTCACTACATTTCATTTAAAGTATTTTAATAATTAAAAATTTTAATAAAACAAAAAAGTTTATCCAATATCAAACTATAAATTACAAATACTTCATCATACCCTTGCTCTTTGTAAATTTTCAAATACCAATACCTACTCCACCCTTTTCACATATGCAAGCTCAAGCTCAAAGACAATAGCTCTCACTATATACAGTCACGTATCAACGAAACTATATAGCTCCTCTTCTCAAAAAGCCCGAGAATTTGCGCGACTCTCTCTATATATTCGAAATTCAAATCATTCGCGATACTCGAATAGTCGACCGATCGTATGATATCGCGCTATCTATATATAAGCACAAAACAAACGAAGAGGCGATACAAGCCTAGCCGTTTGATGCAGAAACTATATATAGTGAGAGCTTTGTCGAGGCAAATTCCTAAAACGCTTGGCTCTCCCGATCGTTTATACACACCTCATCCCCCCACCCCCTCAGACTCTCGTTTTACGATAATCGCTCGAGCGACTCTATATAACACTTTCCTGTCACCTACTTCCACCTATACTCTCTCCTCTATATTTTTTTCTCTTCTTCCTCTCATTTCTCTCGCCATTTCGTTTTTTTTTTTTTTTTTCAAGCCTAGCGTTCCATTTTTTACGAGGCGGAAGGGTTGAAATTTCGTAATCGAGCTAAAAGTGCTCATTTCTTTTTCTCTCTCTCTCCAGCATTCCCAGAAACTATAGGAGGATATAATCGAGAATACGAAAGGCGGAGAACGTAAATTTTTCAGCAGAAGATGCAGATTTTATTTTTCTTCTTCTTTTTTTGGCATCTTTACGTAGGCTAAAAGCTTAGCTTCTTTTTTTTTACTGTGCTATGGGAAGGCGTTTTTTAAGTAGAGCTTGCGGATGGAAATGTTATTTTTTCGCGATCATACGTTTTCCCTAGCTGGATTTAGTAGGTTTTTTTAGATTTTTAAGAATTTCATGGTTTTACTGTTTGAGAATACGCGTGTTATGGAATGTATGAGTAAGGTAGCTTACGCTATTTTAAAAATACAAGTAGTTGAGAATAAAATTTTTGTAAAAAAAGAATAAATGATTGTATACTTAATGTAATCCTATTAAATAATTATTAAAACGAGAAAAAAGAAAATAAAAAAATAAAGAAAAATTTGGTAACAGGAAAAGACAGATATTAAAAACGAGAAAGGAAAGGAAATAAAGAAATGTACAGACAGTTGGCGCATCGCATAAAATATTGCAAACGTATAGTAGTAGTAGCGAATAAGAGAAAAGTAGAAAAATAGCAAGAAGGTATGAAGCTTTAGAAACAAGAGGAAATCGCTTATCGGATATTCAAAAGCTTTCGTGTAACGTTTTTGTATTTAACTTTATACTCCGGCAAACTTTCAAGCTTTTTTCAATTTTTAAACATTTTTCAGATGTTATTCGTGAACACGATTTTTTTTTTTTTTAATCAAGAAAACAATCGTTTGTTATATCTCAAGCAGTGTTTGAATAACGGAAGACGATAGATACTGATTCGGGATTTTATTTTCAGTGTTTATTATTGCAAAGTTTAATCGAAGGAAATTAAAGAAAGTCAGAAGCGTTGATGCGTTTATTTGCTCGATAATATTGGGTTTATTGATGCTGGAGCTATATTAAAAGTTGTCGATACACTTACAGATTTTTATCATTTTGCGAATATCTTCTTTTTTTTTAATATTTAATATTTATCATTATGATTATTTTTAGTTAATTAAAAAACAATTAGTTTTTATTTTACGTTTACAATTTTTCGTTACAATATTTTTCAGTTAATTAAGTTTGACCACTAACCAACTTTTTTCATTTTTTAAAACGTCCCTCACTTTATAAATTAATTTTGTTAGCTTTTGACGAATAATTACGTATGTACATATAAACGAATTTTACTGATGAAAAATCGATCGTTATAGTTCTAATTAAAATGTATCCATTACAAATTATTTCAGTTTGTTTGTTTATCCTCAAAATTTTATAAAAACAATTATTTTGTCCAATATCCATATCATTCATAAAATTCTCTTTTTTTTTTTTTTAATTTTGTGATAAATATACTTTAAAATTGATAAAATTTGATAAAGATATAAATTAATTTTTTATACTCTTTATCAAAAATTTCTCAAATTTCAATAGAAAACACATTCAAACTTTTGACGTATAGTGTTTCATTAAAGTTGTATTAAGTTTTCGTCTTGATTTATAGCGAAGTAGTATATCCATTTTAATATTGAGTGTCATAAATCTACGTATGCCATATTTGAATGGGGTTAATAAAACAACACTTTCTACATCTTATCATTTCAATATTTGTGTTTTTTATTTCTCTTATTTTCACTGCTAAAATAACACATTAAAAATTACAATTAAAAAAAAAAGAAAAATTAAAATTAAATAATGAAAGTAATAAGAACCTTGACAATAGTATCATATAAATCAAAGTAGAGAGTGAGAGTGAGTATAAGTGAGAGAGTATATAGCTAGAGATATCTTATATCATAATGACGCACACCGTGACGTTACAGGCATTGCTGAGAGGAGCACTGACCCAGCAAAGCGCCGTTATTCTCGTCTGTATGGCAATAGACCGCTACATATGTATGCTGCATCCGCATCGTTACCATCGGCAGTCCTCAAAAAAGGTGAGTCAAGTACTATAAATTTTTTGTAATTTTTTTTTTTTTATTATTTTTATTTTTGCGCATTGTTGAATAGTAACGATTTTTGATGGAAAACGATGCTTGATAAATTTGTTTTTAAAACGTTGAAACTTGAAAGTGGACTATTTGAGTCTTTGTAAAATAAATTTTATTGTTGACACGAATTATTTCAATAAAATAAATAATTATTTAGTTACAAAATAAAATTATTCAAAAGTATGTATTTTCATCAACTAAAACAAACAATTATCGTAAACACACACATCTCATTATTTATAACACAAATCCAAAAAAAAAAAAACTAACCAACCACAACCATCAAAATTTTGTACTCAAAATCATATATTGTTGACGCACCCCCGACATACACACACACACACATACCTACTCTCATTCAAGCAAATGGAACGCGTGTCTACTGCATAATTGACGTTTCAATCAACTTTTCGTCAGCAAATTGGCTGGGAATCAAGTTAAACACCGAGAGCCAGAAATTCCGTAGACGATATACACATGTACATCATCTATGTGTATACATAAGCGCCACATATATTCGTATATTACTAGCTTTTGTCATTTTCAGTCAGAAATATGCCTATACACGTATATGCTGAAGGCATATAATTTGGCCTAAGCAAAGCTGGGAAATGCATGAGAATTTGGAATTGTTCTGTAAATATAGTTAGGTATGATGTTCATTCACGTAAATTCTTCTGTTGAATGCAGTAAGAAAATGTGATTGACACATCTAATTTTTAGATGAGATTTTAAAATGATATTTTAAAATATTTGTGAATGGAAGGAATTTTATAAAGGAAAATTATGGTTTTACGATGACTTAGGTCTTACAAATGAATGCGATTGAATAAATTAAATTGTAACTATACTATACTCTTATCTCAATTTACTCTATCATAATATAGCTGAAGCTTTTCAAATTTATTCATCTTTTATAAAATATATCATCAAGAATTTCTTCACGTAAAATTTTGCAATTTCTTAGCAAGCTTTCATTTCCTTGATAAACAAAAGGAAAATTTCAAATCCCATTGGTATAAATTATAGGTATACCTTTCTTCTCAAAATAAAGATTGAGTTACGAATGAAATATAGACACTATTATCTTAATTACGCTAAATCTACTTGAGAATCCACTTAAGCAACAATACAATAGATGCGAGGGAAGTTGCTTTTCTCGATACAATTTTCAATGTCTAGAAAGGTCAGAGTCTTGTTAAACTTAAAGATGCCTTACTTTGCGACTTTTATCTAAAGTTACTTTGACATTGGAGAACAAAATTTTCTTTCTTTCTTTCAAGATTCTGAGGTTTTGTATCTTGTTAGGCAAATAGAGGGTAACTTATATGTCTGATAAAATTACATATATTTGACGAAACTTTATAGAATTTTTATTTTTAGTCTTACACTTATATCAATATAACCAGTAGAAATTACAAAGTCTCAATATTTTCATATACAATTAAAAAAATGAAACGAACGAATCAACGAAAAGAAAAAAAAAATAACTTTTCAACACTGATCTCTGAGGCTTGTAATCTTTCGTGTCACTCTTTCAATCGAAAACGATCGTGGGGACTTGTAAGAAAAGTGTAGAAAATTGAGCACGACTTCATTCAATAGCGCCTATAGCGTTCTCGTCCCGCGCAATTGCAAAATTTTCTGTGCGACTCAGCGATTCATTACGAATCTTCAGTTTTCTCTCTTCTTTCCACTTCTTTTATATAGACCATCCTACTCGACTTGTGATTCTTTTTTTTTCTATACCTATATTTTTACTTCTAATTATTCGTTTCTTTCAAATATTATGCTACTCTAGCATTTTCTTTTTTTAATTTGAAAAAAGAAATTATTATATTTAAATCTTTTGTTATCTTTACCAAAGAAAAATATAATTTTTAAAATAAAAAAAATTACTATCTTAAAATTTTTCTTATTACTAAAAACTTGAATCTCAGAAAAAAAAACTAGAACACAACAATTCCTAACTGCTTATCGCACTCTTCACTCAAATTCTCACTCTCACTTCATAAAAAAAAAAAAAAAAACTCTTCCATCCACAATCCAACTTTTATATTTTTTATATATCACTCACACACCATCACATCCAACATATAGACTCTAAAAGCAAAGTCTTCAAACTATAGGTATATAAAAGCGATAATCGTTCTCTCATCCAACAACATCTTCCTCTCTCTCTAACTATACTCCTTCACTTCTCGTTATATATCCTACAAAATAAAAGCGCATATATATGCGTTTCTCGCGTGAAAAACATTGCGATACATATACACTACCTCGTGAGAGTATAGTGATATCGATCTTCTTTTGTACAGTGTTTCTATCTCTCTTACTCTTTCTCGTGTTGTGTTGCCTTTTTCTCGGACTATATGTCCAAGCTTTCGCCTGATTTATTGCACGATACACTGCTTTTCGCTCCGCTTACTCTCACGATTGACGATGATATATTGCGCACTGTTAAAAAATCTGACTTATTTAGATATATACTTTATGAATTGCATGTGAGTGTGTGTATACCTTAATACCTACGTACGTACGTGAGACTTCTTTATTTTTACTTTTTATCGTTCATTACTTTTTCATAAAGTTTAGTGTGTTATACCTTTTTATTATTAGGTTTATCAAAAATTTAGGAACAGCTACTTTTTGACAGCGGCGGCATTGGCAGCGGAAGAATTTTTTTTTTCTTTCTAACATAGAGATATTTCGATAAATAACTAAATTAGACATTTATTAATATGCTATACTTATTTATTATGTTGCAGCAATACTGTATGCGTCAGGGCTGTGTTGCAATAATGTCAACTACCTGGATTGCTGGTGTGGCAATTTTTGGTGTGCTTGTATTACCAAGAGGTGGATATTATTTCAACGATACTGGTCTTCTTGCCTGCGAACCTTTTTTTGCCAAGGCATCTTTAAGGTATTATTATTATTGTTAATTAATTTTTTTTTAATATTTTACAATTAAACAAAAAAAAAAATTATTTATTCATTGGTTTATTGATTTCGGAAACTGTATAGCTATATGGGAGTCCCTAATAGACAACTCTCTATTGTACACATTACAAATATATTCATACAAGTCCCAGAACAGTAAAAAATAAACAAAAGAATATAGATCAAAGAGCCGCTTAAACTAGAGTAATAGAAGAAGCAAAAGAAATTTAAATAATACAAAAAAAAAAAAAAAAATTCGGCCGCAAATCTTATATACCCGCATTGGCGCCCCCTACCAACCAAAATCATGAATATAAACATGTGATAAACGGTAAGATATATAAGGAGAGGTAAGGGGATGCAGAGATATATACATGTATATAATGTATAGATAGCCTAAGAGTAGAGACAGCTACAGCAGCAGAAGAAGCAGCAAGTAAAGCGGTGTGTGGTTTTTTACCTTGTGAATTTTTCAGAATACTGGCTTGCTGCTGCTTCTATTTTCCAACGACGATGGCCCTGATGTACTTCTACGGCTCGGCCTTTCACTTGAACAAACTACGACTCAAGAGGGTGGTCTGCGCCAACACTCCCGAAGTCGTTGGTGCTGGACACGTCGAACGGGTGAGTTGAGTCTCTCTCTCTCTCTCTCAGCTTTTATACATAAGAACTTTCTTACATATATACATACATACATACATACGTACACTGTTACACACTTATGCTTTCTAAGATATATACATATATATACAAGTGTTGAACTGTATAAAAACACTCGTATATGGGTGTGTCTTTACGGATCTCTTCGTGTTACACTTTTTTTTCTTCTTTTTTGTGATGAAGAAAAAGGAGGATGACTACGTATATATATATGGACTTGCGCGTATGTGGAGTCTTCTTTTTTTTTTTTTTGTACTGGGGGAGATATCTTTTAACGGTTCTTGCCCGGAGGCTGGAAAATAGGTTTTCGTGTCGGAAATGCGTGTCAGTGCTTTTTTTTTATTACGTTTAACTTCTTACTTCTTTTTTCTTCTATCCTGTCTTTTTTTACTTTTCTTCGTAAAATACTAGGGGATTGAAGAAATACTTGAAGCGTCCAATAAATTATTTTTTTTGTGCTTGTAAGTCTACGATGTAATATTTTTTTTTCTAATTTATGAAAAGAAATAATGTGACTTAATAAAAAAATAAATATAATAAAAAAATTAATATTTTTGATAATCAAAAATATTTGTAAAGCAAAAAAAAAGTACACTTATTAACGAATAATTATTCAATACTAACATATCAAGTCTAATTAAATAATTAAACAATTAAATAAGTCAAAAAAAAAAAATATCACATCTTCAACACAATTCAGTACAACCATAGTTCATTCACACACACACAAATTCAAACCACTCAATTTAAGACTAATCATAGAGAAAGAGAGAAACCAAGTATAAAGCTGCTATAAGAGCAAAGCAATTAGCCTGAGGGTGTATAAGCTAGTGGTGTTGAGTCAGGTCAACTCAAAGTGTCGTCCCCTGTTGGTCGCACAACACCGCAAAATTAGAGAGATGTGTGTAAAGCTAGAGAGGAAAGAAAGACTTTTGCTCGAGGCTGTATTACTACTACCTACTCTCTAGCGACTGTATCAGCCCCCTCCCCCCTTTTTTTGAAAACAACATCGTTGCTTCTATACAGATGCTTACTTATTTGAGTGTGTGTTATATATGGGAGAAAGTGATGAGGGTGCAAAGCTTTGAGAGTTGGTTAATTTGTCGTTTAGAACTTGCTTTTTGGTATAATGTGATGGTTGAGTGAGTTATAGAGGGAAAAAAGTTTTTTGTCTTTGATGTATTTTTGAGAGGAAGTAAATTTCTTTTTTTGTGAGTGATTAAGTGCTTAAAATGTGTATTTTTTTTATGTTATATGATTTAATTAGGGTGAAATATTTGATAAAAATTTTTCAGATAGTTTTGAATTAGGTTGTATAAATACTACTTGAGAAACGCAAGAAATTTATAGCAATTGAAAATTCGTCAATGACCACTTAAATCCAATAAAAGATACTGAATTTAATACTCCTCAATAAAATTTATCTCACAATCACATTATTCAATAAGTAATTCAATTGCAAGCTTGCAGCTTTTTTTTTTATTTCTCAGTTACGACTTTTTTATAATACTCAAAAAAAAAAAATCTTAAACGAAAATCTTAAAGTACCTATAATAGATCAGCAACAGTTCGAAAGAGAGACATTGTATATCGTATCGAGTTACCGAAGAAAATAGCAATGCGTCAAGTCGCGGTAATGCTGAGGTCGTTGCAAGCTCACATCTATCTATCTATGTGTCGTCGTCTTCGTCGTCGTCGTCGTGAAACTTTACGGTACAGTTGCATAGTCTAAGTTGATTATAGTTTCTCTATAGGTAGGCATCTCAAAGTTTGAGAATATTTCGAATATCAGGGTAACACTATTTCTTGATATACTCTTTAAATATATTTAATACTTTATACATAAAAAATTAAAAAAAAAATTATTATTCAGTATAGAACATAATCTCCAAGTATACACATATAAAAACCAAAAGAAAGAAATACTTTAAAAGAAAAACAGTAGCACATCCTGGTTGGCAGGCCGTTAAAAAAAAAAGACAAAAAAAAAAGCTGGAGATGTATACGCAGGCTACATGTAAAGTAAGTCAGGGATACGCTTGCGAATGATGCTATGGTAAACAAGAAAGAGAGAGAGAGAGCAAAGACGCGAAGCACACGCTCGAATAAATACTGCAAGATACAAGAGAGAAGGGGAGGTAAGGGGGTAAGGAAAAAGGAAAGTATGAGGGTGAAATGGTGATGGTGGTAGTGCTTAAAATTTCAATAAGTCTCAAGTTTGTATACCAGTGTGTGTGTGTGTGTCTTTCTTTCTCTCTCTTTCTCGCGTCTCTTCCGGTGCGAAGCATCAGTTACCATTCCCTCCCCCCCTTCTTTCGTAAAACTCCGCCTTCAACTTGCAGACTATGGAAAGAGAGAGAGAGAGAGGAGCTTGCAGATGCAGCTCTCGCAGAATTCGAGTTTGTCTATCGTTTGTTTCGACCAATTGTACAGTTTCGGGTGCGAAAGGGAGAAAAAGAGAGAGGGGTAAGGATGGGGAAAAAAAGCAGACGCTTTTTCACCCACCTTGTATCTCGCGGATGCTTTATATACACCGCAGTGTATGTGTATGTGTGTTTCTCCCTTCCTTCGAAACTAGTATAGTTCGTTGGCTCGGAAACAAAAGTCAGACCTCAACTCTTTTCTTCTTTTTTATTTTTTTTTTTTTTTGTTCTTGCTAGATTCTGAAGCAATAAATTTGCTTCGAACGGATTTCTTTAAGCTTTAGCTGTGATTTAGGAGTGTGGGAAGAGGGGAGAATATGCGAGAGAAAGAGAGAGAGTGTGGTAATGTAAGTTCGATATAGCTCGATGACGGGAATTGAGCGTCTCTATTTTCCTATGCTATTTCCTTTTTTTTTAGAGGATGGTGGGATATCTGCATTTTTCGTGAGCTTTTACAAATCGAGATTGGCTTTATCGATATATGTATGCGGGTGACTAGTAAGAGAGATCTATGTTTTTCTTCTTTTTTTTGGCATGGGTTGTATATGTAGATACATGACTAATTTTTCTTGGATTTGAGATGTATCTGAAAACTGATATGATGTATAGTGTCGTCTATTGGTGAAAGGTGATATATTCTTTTTTGGTATGTATGTCGTATAACGACAATATTTTTCAATGTGAGGATAGTCGTAAGTCGTTTTCGTTTTGACGTTAGGATGCTATTTCCTATTCGAGTTTTTATTTGCCGTGTCTTGTTGATGATGGTAAGATAATTTTTTTTGCTAGATAATTTTTCATTATCATTTGTCAAGTAAATTTTCTTTGAAATTTAAGATAATTTTCAATTAAATAATTTTTAAATTATACAAATTTATATTTCACAGAAATATTATTAAACACTTACCAGGTCACAAGAAACTTGAAAAAAATAAAAAAGATTTCAATCCTTTACAAGCTAACGATTAATAACACTCCTCTCATTTCTTTCATTGGCCTACTTTTATATATATATATACCAAGCTTATATTAAGCAACTCCCACGTCATTTTAAGTCTTATGCGATATTCGCGGCTCATTGAACGAAAGGCTCCTCTTGAAAAAGAGAGAGAAAGAAAGAGAGAGAATCATGCGGATAAAAAGAAAGAAGTCTTCCTTGGTATATAAGGGTGAAGAAAGCTGGAAAGATTTCTTGAGATTTTTAAAGCATGTTCTCAAGTCGTCCGTATACGGAAAGTGCACGGAAACTCGCTTTTAACTTTTAACAGGGCCGGATGACCGAGAGAGTAAGATAGAGAGTGTGTATGTGTATGTGTGTGTGTGTGTACGGAAGTGAAGCTTCTTGAAGCTTTCGTTTAATTTTGCGACTATACCGGATTTGCTTTTCTTTTTCCTTTTTTTTTTCATTTTTACTTGGCTTACTTTTGGTGAATTGGGTAATTTTAAATATGAAAATTTTTTGAAATTTGAGTAGCTGTGGTTGCATATAAAGTATTCAATTTGTTTTTTGTTTTTTTTTTTTGTTTTTGTAAAAACATCATTGGATATCCATTATTTTCTTATTAGGTTTGAAATATTCCGAATATTTTACTGTGTAAATATGAAAATTGTATCGATTTTATACGATATTAAATCAGTAAAATTTAAATACCGATACAACATTAATAAAGTGCGCAGAAAGTATAAAAAAGAGAAACAATCTCGGTATTCGAATTGAAATTCAATGAAGTACCGAAGTTTATTTCAAGATATACTCCCAGCTCAGCTTTATCTTACTTTAAAAACCAAACTTCAGCAAAGTAAAAAACAAGACAATCATTTTAAAATAAAACAAAAAAAAAATAAAAATAAATAAATAACTTTGGTTAATGTAGATGACAAGTAGAACGAACTTATAAGAATAGTCAGACAAGAGTCGCTATCCATTCCGGGCAATTAGATCAAGAAAGAGAGAGAGAAATCAAGTAAACTAGACGATGCGGAATAACAGAGAGAGAAAAGAGTCGCTTGCAATAAAGGGGATAGGTATCTATACGCTATATCGTGGATATAGAAACGAGTTGGTAAGAAAGGAACTCGACCGCAGCAAAATGAACTTCTCAAGACGAAAGAGATTGGGGTAGAAGATTAGATTAGATTAGATTAGATTAGTTTTTATTAAGGACCAAGAGGTAGCACCCCAACTGGCCACAATCAAATATAAATACAAATAATGTGAAATA
>JAPYZE010002217.1:0-17289 GCA_030522805.1 Leptomastidea abnormis
AAAAAAAAAAACAATAAAAAATCGGTAAATAAAGTACCTCATATTTCTCAATAACCCAACCGATTTTCTCTTATTACAATAATCCAAAACAATCCACAAAACCCTAAAAACCATAGAAAAAATTAAATAAATAATACCGATTAACCAGCCGCAAAATCGGTAAACCACACATAATACACAGCCTCACTCTTAAAAATTCCATCCATCTATCATCATCTACATAAGATAACTTCTCTTTTTATGTCCCTGAAAGAAAGCAAACTTATGGTATGATACAAAGACGTAACCATCACCAGAACAACAAGTAGGTGTATAGAAATCTTCGACATAATACACGCTGTACACTCCATTAAGAGAAGCAAAAGCCATGAGGAGAAAAAAGAGAGAGAGAGAGAGAGAGAGAGAGAGTAGATGGTATAGAGTAAAGAAACCGTGGGCGAGAGAGTCTTATATACGTATACACCTCCACTATATCTACTATATCTATACGTGAATGTATGTATTATATGTATGTAAGAGAGCATGGAAGTTCAGTCAGGCAAGCTTCTTGTGGGTAAGAGAGTGAAGAGAGGGGAATATGCTCATGCACAACGTAGGTATACTATACACTGTTGGCTTGGCTAGTCTAGTCGAGCAGTGGACTGCGTAGCGCTAACACTTGTAAAGGAAGGAGGTATAAGGATACCTTTACGGTGTATATAGATACATACAGGAAGCAAAAGAAAATATATATATACCTCCAGGATATTAAGGATTTTTTATCTACAGCCATGAGTGAGTATTATTTATATTCTTTGGTGATATATTCTTGTTATTTATGTGATATAGAGAGGTTTATTGTAAGGATATTGTTGTTGCTTGAAAGATTTTTTTTTTTTTGAGAAAGAGAGTATGTGTGGTGATGACTGAGTCACCTGTGATCATCGTATACACTAGTAGATCTCGCGGTTGTACATGTTATGGAACGTTATATGGAGAGAAAGAGAGAGAAGGAAGGATGTGGAGAACCTTGTGTTGTATACGCCTACTACTTACTTTGCATTGATATAATTTTATGAGTTTCTTTTCTTTTTTTTGTTTGGTGATTTTTGAGGATTTTATTTTTGAGAAAGTAATATTTTGTAGGTGGATTGTAATGAGTAAGATTGTGTTATGTATGATATGATTGGATGTTTTGCAGAGGTGTATTATTGGTACTTAGGTTTGTGAGATTATTTGCAGGATGTAACTTGGAGAACGTTTTTTTTGTTGTGAATAGTGGGAAATTTAATGCTGGATAAAAGATGATGATAAATCTTTAAACTTTTTTTCTTTTTTTTTTTGAAGGTAGGAATTGAAAAATGTAAGGGCTTTTATATTTATTGAGAAAATTAAGTGTATGAAAAAGTAATGAGTTTCGTGTCGATGACTTCATTAAAAATTTTTTAATTCTGGATGGTACCTTTTTTGGAGAACCGTGAGTCAGTCTAAATAAATTTGGAGTCATTTATAACTGTATTTTTCCTTTTTTGTTTTATCTTTTTATTTTTTCATAATAATTTTAAGTTTTTTTTTTACATTTATTGTAAAATATTTAGATTGATGTTGTTAAATCAATTAAATTCGTAGTTTTTCTTTAATTTATATAAAAATTATTTCTAAATATAAACGTATCTAAACCCACAAAAATTATATAAAAAAAGAAAAGTAAACAAAAATCAACAAAAAAAAACTCTTTCAATCAACCAAAAAATTATTTATAAAAAATTCATCACAAAAATATCCATATAACCCAATATAAAAAAAAAATAAAAAAAAAAATCAATTTCTCAATATCATCACAATTATCAAAAATATGACGTTAAAAAAACCAAACCCAACCATCCAAACAAAAAAAAAAGAAAATAAAATAAATAAATAAATAAAATAAGCTTACACGATCTTTCTCACATAAAAATTCCATACACACATCCATCACATGTTATCCATTACAAACAATCCTACACACATATCCCACCCAATTACAATCATAGAGACATCCTACAATTTATCCAACAACCATTTAATAAAAGACATCTCACGACACATATAATCCACCTATATCTATATATCTCTCAACATATACAAACGACAACAATTGCGCGTTTTATTCGCAAATAATAGGGGGTAAGAAGGGGGGTAAGGAGGGGACCACAATTTCAGTATATACTAATTTAACAACTAGGCTTTAACAACTCTCTTAGGAGGGAGGGAGGAAAGGGCCGATCATCGTTCGAGCAATTGAACGACGCGCCGTTATAAACTATATGCACGATGTATATATAAACCAGATTGACTTTGTATAGGCCCTTTTATTCACTAATCACGTATACGTACCGTCGTGTTATCGACCTGGTGTTTTTTATTTTTTTTTTTTTTTGTTATTATATATACGTGCTAAATGGATGTTCGTCCTGTATGTATGTATGTAATGTATGTATGTATGTATGTATGAATGTTTTTTTAATTTAAGATGTTTGAGAAATTATAAATTTTGTCTTTGATTGTAGGTACCCATAAATGTTTTTGATGTCGTTACGTAATTAACACCTATATTTTTATATTTAATATACATAAAAGAAAAAGAAATTGATTATGATTTGATGAGATTATGTTGTTGAAGGTTTCATTCTTCTTTGAGATGTGTATGTTACAAGTGTATGTACATACAAACGGATATAATATGTAAATGCGTTTTGTGTAAGACAGACAGGCTATAACAACAAAGATTTTATTCTAAGATATATATCTATATTAACAACTGCATAATATATTGCTTGTTGTATATTTTTTATATTGAATATTACAATGACACGTGTTAGATTTGTATTAAGAGAACATTAATCGAGTATAGCTAATTTGAATAAATTATTTTGCATATTTAATTGATATCTGCTTGTAAATGATTTAGTTTTTACCCTACTAATCTACTTACTATAAATAAAAAATATTTTTTTTTCAATGACCTTACAAATTAAAAATTAATAAAAAAAGGAAGAAATATTACATACTAAATATAGCAATAAAAAAAAAATTATCTAAGAAAACAAAATTTTCAATGATTTTTCTTGTTACAAACATATAAAAACCTCTATACGCATTTAAAACAATTTTTCCACCTTACGGTCAATGAAATTTGCCCAGACTTTAAAACACGAACTCTCGCTTTTTTTTTTGTTTGTATACGTATACATACTTACCTCCCACCAATTCACCAAACTCGAGTTCTCTTTCACTCTATATATAAATACTCATGTGCAACTATACAACGATTAAAAGCAGCGAAACTCTCGCCTTTCTTTTCTCTCTCTCTCTCTCTTTCTCTCTTTGATTTTAAAATTTATTTTTGTTACAGGTAACTTTAATTTTGTTGCTTTGGCTATTGTCCTTGCCGTAAGTTGAAATTTTTATATTTATACTTATTTATAATTTTCTTTTTATGGATGATTTTATAGAGTGTAGGAGATGATTTAGATGAAAGATTTTATTGATGTTCGTTTATATATACGTTTTAACTCAAATCGTTTTGAAGAATCGTAAAATAAAAATTTTTTATGAACATCAGTTTAAAAAATAATTTACTTATATCTATACGTTTACACAGAAACAATTAGCTACTATGTCTTGAAAGATAATATATAAGGCGTTACAAATATAATTTGTTTGCCTATGGAGAAAAATCGCGAACGTTCACTTTATAAATATATGCGGGAACAAAAGCCACAGGACTTATATATATATATATATATATATATAATGTATATCTATGTATCTATGGTATTGTAGCCTTGTTGTGCAATATTTTGTCGTATGGCCTTCATAAATATTTATCGAGTTTTCTAAGGTTTTTATTTTTTTTTTATTTTCTTATATCTATGGAGGTCTATAAGAAAATGTTTTACTTGGAAATAATTTTTATTCCGTTAAAATCTATTTTTTATTTTTTTTTTAATTGATGGAAAAGTAAAATTTAAAGTCGTATGAAATTTATTAGTTTAATTTCAAAATAAAACAAAATGAATCGTTTGAAAATAAAATAAAAAAATGAGGACGAATTCTATAAGATTTATAGAAAAAAAAAAAAAAAATCACTTGAAATATATAGATTTTGAAACATCCAGAATTTATATTAGATCACTTAATCACTATAAAACAAAAATTCGTGGGGTTTGCATTAAAAAAAATTTAAATTTTCGCAATTACAGATATATGTCTCAATCAGATAACAGACAAAAGATATGCACAATCGAATACGCCACATATATCATTCGCATAACAAATATTCAATCGCGTTATAATAAATATATATCATCCAGATCAATAAATATAAAATGAGCGGTGTATTTTGAA
Source organism: Leptomastidea abnormis (assembly GCA_030522805.1). NCBI lineage: Eukaryota > Metazoa > Arthropoda > Insecta > Hymenoptera > Encyrtidae > Leptomastidea > Leptomastidea abnormis. The sequence goes on from JAPYZE010002217.1 coordinate 4,369, forward strand.
CTATATAAACGCGAGAAAATACAATAGAGCGATTATTCAAAGGTAGTAAATGTCAAATATATACCTTCATCACGCAATCCCATAAATTTACTTTCAAAAAAATAAAAAAAATACCTCTACATCAAAACTAATACTAAAAAGAAAAAAAATAATTAAAATTCAGGCACTACTAATGACAACAGTCGATGCCGGAGATATGCTACGTAAGAGTATCGTTTACGACAAGAACACACCAGATGTATTTTACTGTCCGGTACATAAACCAACTGGATTTGATAAGATGATCGTTAAGGCTAAGCCATTATCGAGACTTTGTCAATTTGAAGGTGGACCAATACCTAAGGATTACAAAAGCGATTGTTATAATGATGTTGATGAGAGTGAATATGCTTGCAAGGAGAAGTATAGAATTATGGTAAGATTATTATATGATGGATATGATATAATGGATTATGTTTATTGATATAGAGTTAGGTTTTTTAAGGTAAGGGGGGGATGGTATTTGAGATTGGTGCGGGAGGATGAAATTTTTGTGATATAGATTTCTTTTTTTTTTTTTTTCTTAATTGGGAGCCTAAAATGTTGAATAGAAGAATATAATTATTGAAAAAGGATGGAAGAGGATGGGCTTATCTTCATTTTTAATAAAATTTTCTTTTTTTTTATATATAATGAAGATGCTTTTTTTTCAAATTAAATTAAATATCAAATAAAATTAACAATCTGCTTTATCAATAGCTTTTGCTTACGTATATAATTATGTTTATTTCATTTGATGAATTAAAAAAATATGCATCATTTTAAAATTATTAAAAAAACCAATGCTTCTTTATAAATTGCTTGATTAAAATTATTGTTAAACATTATATTGATATAAAATGTTTTTAAACAAATATGAAGCTAATAAAATTCGATAAATTCATATAGGCCTAAAGAAGAAGAAAAATCGGTATTATAATTAGCTACTTATATTACCCTATAACCCATCATCGCATAAAAAATTAATTATTAATGCTTTCCCTTATATAAAAAAATAAGTCAGTACCCTAAATTTCATCGATCAAGACAAAATTTAAACATAGATTTTGATTTTTAAGCAAAAAAAAATTTGGATTTGTACCGACTTTGTTAACAGTAACATCTCAATTAAATGTTATAATTTAAAGCCATTTTGACACTCTATTGAGCATATTTCGGCTTGTAAAGGTACATGCAACAGCTCAACCGATAGACGCCGAGAATTGAACCCACAATCTCTGGATTACGAAACTTACGTTTTGTCAATTGAGCTATTTAATACCCCATACATTTACAACTGAAAATTTAAATGAAAAACTTGCTAATTTCGTTTTGATCGATCACACATTTATATCCCAGCATATTATATTTATAGGGAACGCCTTGGTTATTGTTGGAATATTTTTTTTTTATATCTTAATTACAGAAACGACTGAGGAACGTGGAGGGCGATCAGATGCCGGTTGACAACGAATACACCGACAAATAAATAAATATATATTACATGACCAAGCCAAGACACGGATGATCGTCGCTATCTGTATTTTCACTCTTTTTTTTTTTAAACGCGTTTTTCTTTTTTTATATAAGGATTTATTATTGCTCGTATATAAAGTACGTGCGCGATCAATTTATTAATGTAATTTTTTTTTATTTATCATTTTTCTGTATTATGAGACACACGTATATACTAATATACACTGTTTTAATTGAAAAAAAAAATAAATTCCTCTGATTAATTTATGTGGTGATTGAATTTATAAAAATTTAGATTTTTTTATTTTTCTTTTGACTTATTTGTTTTCTTGATTCTTGATTCGGTGATTTGTTAATGCAAATTTTGGAGGAGAGGAATTTTTTATTTTATGTATAATTGGATATTTTGTGTTTATTTAACATCGGTTATCGCGTTAATGGAAAATAAAAAAAAAAGTATGTGGAGGACTATGTAGCTTTAATAGAAAATAAGTTTATTTAGATAAAAAGAAACAAACTATTATACATTTACTGTGTAGATAACGAGAATTTGATTATTTTTGCAGATTTTTTTTTTTAATGGGATAAGTGCAATTTAATGAAAACATTTTTTATTTTTAATTCAAAGGATTTACCATTGATTTAATTTATAATCAAAAAAAAAAAAATATTTCAAATTCTCGTTGTCCCAAAACTGCATATGTGTATGGCTTTTATTTACATTTTATAATTTTTAATTGCATTGTAAAAGTATTTGGCAAATTTAAATAAAATTAATACTTTTTTTTTCAACAATAAACAATTTAACCCAGCTTACATTTTATTTTGCTACCTTTTCTTATATCATCATCATGTGGGATATGCAAAGTTGAAGCATCTAATAATTTTTGCTTTTTGTAACTTGACTAACTTAATAACAGTTAATTAACTAATTTAAATTTTTCAAATATTAAATAAAATGACTGATAAAAGATTTTGAATACCAATTGTTTAATTTTATTAAATTACATTAATTACTTTGTGTTCTTGTAGTTGTTTAAATTGTTTCTAATATTTTCCATTTTATTAACTAATTTTATGTTTTAATGTTTGTAACAAACATTCTTTAATAACTTAATAATCAAATTCTAAAATTATTTTTATTTAATTACTTTTTCTTAATTAATTTGTCTCAATATTCCTTTAAAATATGTACAATTCAATTTTTATTAATTAATTATGTCTCAATCATCATATGTCATCTAAAAATCAACAAAGATAGGTATGTAATTTTTTTCAAAAAATTTAATTATTTTGTAACAACAAAATTGCACGTATTTATTTTCAATAGAATAGATATACAACAAATAATTTATAAGTTAATTCTATTAATTGATCAAAATTTCTGCATGAAAAAACATTTAAAATACAAGAACTGTAAAATGTTTAGTTAAAAAAATAAACAACTTAATAAATAAACAAAAATTAAAAGATCATTAAACCCATTGTTTCAGATGAGACTTCATCCACCAGGCAGTAACACTCCATACAATGGAACGCGTTTAGAAAAATTTATGAAGGTTGACAAGGACGGTCTTATTAAGAAGACAAAGAAAATTTAACTCGCTTTCGATTTGCTGTTATTACTATACTTAAGCAAGCGAGATTAAAAGAGCTAAAAACACGAAAAGATCATTAAAACTACCTCCTTGCCTTTTTTTTTTAACGTTATTAGTCAATTAATTTAATGACTTTTTTCTTTACTTGTAATTAAAAGAAAAAAAAGTTAATTTTAATGTAAAAATTAATATCTTTGTTAAAATCGTCGTACTTAACGAGATAACTCAATTAATGCTGTGATTATTCTATTCAAAGTTTTTTCAATATGCTGGCCATACTTGTTAAATAATGATTTTAATAACTGTTTTTGAATATACGTATAAATGCACATTGTGTACATATTGATACAATATTTTTTTAAACTTGTTTTAATGTACAGAAAATAATGAGAAAATCTTATTAATAAATTAAATCATTGACAATAAAAAAATTATTGTGCTATTCTTTAGTTATAAATTTATTTAATAGAATAATAATATAAATATAAGATTTAAGGAATGGGATATGGAATATAAATAATAAAGATGCAGTGCAATTAAATTTCATATGAAAATGTAATCAAGTTATATAATTATTACAATGATTTGATCTGTTGTTATACAGGGAGCAAAAATTGCTATTATTGCCTTTTACAAATAGGAGATTTGAATGAATTAATAGACAGTCAAATGCAACTTGTCACGTTTAATAAAATAACGTGAAAAAATGTTTATACAATAATTGAATCTTACATCAATAAGACAAAAAATTATTCATTGTTGAAGAACTAAAACAGTCTTAAATTATTAATACTAATTCTTAAATCTACGTTCGGTGAAGGACATCAATTTCGAGCCATTTCACTTAAAAATAATGCATTACTGCAAGTTATAATCTATAAAATAAAGAGATTATTAGTATTTAAACATCACAATCTTTACTTTGTTTAATACAAAGATTTTTTTTTGCAGCAGAACCCGTAACACTAAAGTTATATTTACATTATTTAAACTTCTTAATTTTGTCAAAAAGAAAAATAACATTTTTTTATATCAAAATATTCATTTAAGGCAAAGATATTACAGAAAGCTATAACATTCTTAAACTTGCAACATAAAAGTATAACAAAAACAATAGCCAAAATTAAAATAAAATCTTTTAAATAAGATTGTCAAAACAAAATCTTAGTCAATTATATTTTTTTGTCTATATTTATACTTTCAACTTGAAATAAAAAAAAAAATCATATTTGTAAATAATTCAATTGCATTATATAATTTATACAATGTTTCGTTTCAAAAAATGCATTAATATTTTATATAAAATTTGTATACATTTAAAAATGTACGATATTTAATTTCAACATGCAGATATTTAGTATCATACAGCAGACTTATATAAACGCATTTTTATCCGCAAATGAGAAGTTTCCGGAGCTTTAAAGTATATGTTTATTATAAACCAATATTCATTTTATCAAATACTTCAATTTTAAAGAAAAAATTCAATTTAACAATCACTTTTAATAAAAGCTCATTTTGAAAACAAAAGCTTATAATCAAGCTCCATTTAAAAATTTGTGCATATTTGAAAACTTTTCAAAGTCGTTCTCTCGAGTGAAATTCATAAAAAAATTTAAACGTGCTGAAACAACTGTTTAACTATTGTAAGAAGAGAAACAAAAACTTTTATATTTTTTCAAAGTTGTCTCACAGTGTAAAAATTAATAAAACAAAAAACATCAGTATTTATCATAAAACAAAAGTACCGGTCTCACCTTTTATCATACTTGACGATGAAAATCGAGTGTCTCCTCACAAATTTATATACTTTTAAAGCAGCAAAAGCCTCTCACCTCGGGAGCTAAGTAGCAGGCAAGGCTGATGCGCGCAGCCTGACCCCGTGTTTCACAAAACAAGCTTCCCGCCATTGGAAGCTCGGATTTGGGCGACTTGTTCGGGTGTCAATATGAGCTTACTACCATTAGGTAAAGCAAGAGCATAATGACTACCCGTCTCATTAACAACAACGACCAGTTGAGTTGAGTTGTTCTGGGGCGGTGGTGGTGGTGGTTTGATCGGGCTGATAGACACACTCCCATCATTCACACGCTCCAGCAGTTCTGGTGGTAGCACACTCTTCTTTGGCTGAGCCGGTGAGAGATTTTGTTTAGTTTGGGGTTTGGCAGACGATCCTCCTGGGACGATCATCTCGATTTCATCGTCGCTATCGCTCAGTACAATGCAGGTCGAGTCTTTTTTGCCCAGGCTCGCCTTTGCTTTCAGCTGCCCGGGCTTTTTCGTGTTAGGGGCAATCATGCGGGGGCCCTAAAATTTTAGCGAAAAGCTCGTTAAATGGCTTTTTTTTTTTAGACGCGGTATATGAGTATCGGATTCTGCAAAGTCGTCAATACACATACTTGACGACTCAATCCAGGATTTCGACTTTGAATGGATCTCTGTCCGGGCCTGAGGACGTTTGCTCCAAGGGGTGCGCTCCGGATAGCAGCTCCATTTGGCACCTGTTGCCTTACACCAGGAGCCAAAGGCCCCTGTACCCTGTTACCCTGCGCGACAGCTTGGCCTCTGACCAGTATTTGACGAGGGGGTGCCCAGGTTGTTGTGTTGATTATTCTCGGCTGAGACATGCGCTGCTGAGTTGTTTGTTGCGGCAGGGGTGCAGGTACGTATTGCATATAAGGTGTTGACGTCTGCTGTTGTTGGGGAGAAATGATCTGGGGACCAGCGGACGGCTGTTGATAAACGACTGGTGAGCTTGCGGCAATGAAGGTTTGACCCGTTGTATTTTGAACGATGTAATTTTGAGGGGTGTTGGGCTGGACGTAATATCCATCTGTGGATACTGCTTGCACTTGCTGTATTGGCTGCACTTGGGGCTGAAGGAAAACAGAAGTTGCCTATATGATCGATGACCCGTTTTGATTAATCGGTACGCACACACACACATAATAATAATAAGAAGCATTAAAGCATATGGTTATGATGCGTTTAAATAAAAGAATAAAATTCTATTATAAAGACTTACCACTTGAGATACAAAAGTAGTCGGTTGAATAAATTGACTTTGCTGTACAACTGGTGGGTTCTGCTGCATTACATAATAATTAGCAACGGGCGCCTGTCCCGTTGTTACGACGACATAATTTGGCTGTACAGTTGTGGTAACATTCGATTGGCTCGAAACTGAATCGTAAATTGGACCTTCGTCTTTGATGTCCAGCACCGAGTGTAGACTTGGATCCTGTGGCTCGGTTTTAACTTCTGTTTCGGTTGTTGGTGCTACCGTTACTGGGCGAGCTGCAATTTTTGGTCGAATGGTATTTGGATTACTTAGGTAGCGTATGGATGGTCTACCGGCTTTACTACGATTGACTGTCTGTCGGATTGGTTGACTTGATTGTAGTGTAAACTGCTGCTGTTGCTCATCGGTATTTACATGATCTTGAATATTTTGGAGTTTGTGCTGGAATGATTTTAATCTTCGGCTAGCCGCTAATGTCCCATAAAAGAATAAAACAATATTAGATAAAGCTCTTGAAAATTATATAAATTAAAAATTTTACAATATATAATAATCATCATCAGACTTACACGGACGTTTGCTTTTCCGCTTGCGAGAGCCAGGTAAAATCCAGTCTTGATCTGAGTCCTCCTCGTTCGACTCGGCGTAGGAATTATCGTCGGCGTGTTGGGACGTCGTCGCCTTTGACGTAGAAGCGTCAGGAGCGGATGAATCGGTCGGTGCGCTGGCAGGCGCATAGACTGCCTCAATGTCGGTCCACCCGTCCAGCTCCTCCTCGAGGCTGTCGTCGTCGCTGTAGAGCTGCTCGGTGTAGGACGAGACACCTCGGGCTCGGAGATTACGCCTCGGTCGACCGGTGTCTGTTGTAGCCGGGTTAAGACAACAACAACAGGTCGAATGAGACGCAAGTATCTCGGCTCGATATTATAATCCACACAACTACGCACCTTCAGCGATAGACGTGCTTGTCGTTTCTTCTTTATTACACGACCGCTGTTGGACTTGAGAGCGATTCTCTTCTTTAATTTGACCTTTTTTGCTTTGATCGCTCGAGCTAGAAGCTTGGCTTGTATTTTTCGCTGTCGTCGTTTCCGTCGTACCCTCGCCCGATGCACCAGACGACCCAGCAACCGAGGCTCCTCCAGAAGGATCTGCAGATGCGACTTGGCTGCTGTTGTCTGGCTCATCGGTGCAAGATGGGGATGAAGTAGCTCGCGGTAACAACTCGGCACGTTGTTCCGCCGTCGTACAACTGACGAGTTGCTCGAAACTGCAGCCCTGCGGTCCCATCATCCAACAATTAGCCGAGCCATTCTCGGTATTCTGATGCTGATGCTCCTGATCCTCCTCAGCCACGCTACAACAATATCACGCGATCCCACGATCCCCGCACAGTTACCTTACGAACGAAAATTTTTTCTATTGTCTGTGACAATTTTTTTAGTGTTTTGAATTTTTTATTTTCTGCAATCTAAATTTTGTTACATTTCAACTGTTATGATTATTATTAAAAATGACACAGACAATAATTTTCGCTGTGCTTTCTAATTTCTGGTTAAATTTTATTTTATGGTTTGAAATTAGAAAGCACTTCGTCTCTGCTAGACAGAAAACGCACAATTCATTCATATGTAAATACAAGCACAAATTTAGTAATTGTTGAAATTAATAAAAAAATTGAATTATAATGAACAAATTTTCAATGTCAAATTATGTAACGTTTTAATAAAATTTTAATTTAAACAAATCTGTGCTTGCAAGAGACGATCACAGGACTGTGATATACGATAAGTTGTGTGGACTGGTATTTAAAGGATATAGACAGACGCATAAAAATAAAATATTCAACTACTTTAAAGCCACATGCGAACTTAAAATAATGCGTAACTTATTTTGTCTATACCCTTTCAGAGAATCAGGATTAACAGCAAATTATAGTATAATTATAGATTGAAAATATTAGTAATAAAATGAATAACAAATGAAACAATTGTTAATAACACAAAGATAAAAAGCTCCGAATATTCCCGGATATTAAGCGTTAGTGGGACTCATTTACACATAATTAAAATAATGTGGTTACAAAAACATTTAATTTTTAATTACCCTTGTTCAAAATTACTCCATTCTCTTTGTAATTTAGCTCGAGCTTTTTTTGTTGATTCCTTTAAAATACTTTCAACTTTTTCTAATGAAGTTTCCAGCTTCTTCATTCTTTTTAAAAGATTTACTTCACACGTTGGCCTTGTGAAATTCTAAAAAAAATGATTAAGAAATTATTAAAAGATGATGTTTGTTATTTTATTTTAATTGATTACTTTCTGTTGTTACTTACATCCTTATTTCCATTACCCTGTACAGCTTTATCAAAAGAAATATATTCAATAAGATCTTTAAGACTTTCTAAACTATCAGCAACTAGCTGGAAATTTGAAACACTGAGGTCGCTTATCAATTCCTTAAAATTATTTACTCGCCAGGCATGGTCATCAAAATCTTCATTGTAATAATCCTCCTAGAAACAAATACATGAGTAAATTGAAATAAAAAAACATTTATAAAATATTTCTATAAAAAAAAATCATAAACATACTTCAGGAGATGAAACTCTACATAAACTGTCCCTTATATTAACAGAAGACAATTCCTCGCTTTCGCACACATCCATCATATTCTCCGCGTCTTCAACCTCAGATTTTATATCTACAATTTGCTTGATCCTTGCACTTCGTCTCATTGCCGAGCCGCTACTCATAGCTGAATCTGATATTTCGTTTTCTGAATCCATAGCTTTACTCTCTTCAAGCTTTTTCTTTGCCCACTTATCAAGACTCATTTCTTCACTCGGACATTCGCTACCATCCATAGAATTTTCATCACACTTTTTGTTCTCAGACAACTTTTCGTCATCCGATTTGGAAATGTTTGTTTCTTTGGATAAGTCTAAGGAAGGCTGTACATCAGATTCGATTTGTTCAAGAGTTTTCGAGGCATTCTTGGAACTTATTTCTTCGAGTTTTTCGTCATCGGTTTTAGAACTTTTTGAGAGGTCGTCTAGCGTCGTAATATTACTTTCATTCAACAAAGGATCGTCTGTTTTTGAGAGAGTTTTTAACGACTCTTTATCTTCTTCAGCAGCTATGTCTTCTTTATCCTGTAAAAAAATTATACATAAGATTCGTGTTTACTGAGTGATAAAAATAAATAACAATTTACATTAAACATTATTCATGTTTTGCAACTTAATAAATATTTAATGACTTATCTCCATATAACAAAATAAATAAAAAAAAATTTTTCTTTGTAACTAAGCAGCTATTAAACAGTATTAGAAAAAGTATGAAAATTATACCTCCTGGGCACACGCGCCAGAATCATCTTCCTCTTTTGCATCACTTTGAAGATCATCAGATATCTTAGTGTCACCTGTACATTCATCGTTTTTACTGTCAACCACATCAGTCGAAGCATTTGTCTCGTAACCACTGGATTTAGCACTGCTTCCAGCACTAAGCTCAGAAGCTTTAGAAGAGCACCTAGAGCTTCGACCATTATTTACGTCTGTACTGCCTGAATTCGAATCTGCACAACTTTGATCTGACGTGCCAAATTCATTCTTTCTTTTGACTGGCTTTTTTGATGGCATAAATCCACTGCTCCATCGGCAACGACGTTGTTTTTTCCTCCTCATACGTGGTGCAGGTTTTAGATTCTGATGTTTAAGTGCTTCTACTTCTACGTTTGTTGGCTTTTCTTCTTCTTCTTCTTCTTCCACAACTGGCTGTGGTGGAGGTGCCTATGGTAAAATTAATAAATGAATATTAAATTTGACAAAGAGAAAAAATTAAAATTTGAGAGAAAGAAAAATTATTTACCTTTACTGTTGATAAAACTTTATTATCTAAGCAATGCCTGTATACCCTGAGGTCGTTGTGAAGAAACTGTGGAAAATAAATGTATCGAGCTCCGTACCTGTCCATGCCCAATACAGTTTCAAATTGGCTCTCCCAAGGCTGCCTTGCAACCTCATCTTGAATAGTTTTTCTTGAATACTTTAAATAATAGTCATATTATTATAATGTAAAAAATTAAACCTTATAAAAATTATTAAAATTCTATCATTAAATTTACCATAGCAACATCACAAATTGTTTTTAATAGCCAAACTCTCTGTTTAAAGCTAAAATCCTGGAAATCCTTCCCCTCAACGTCAGCAACATCCGGAAAAATTGTCCAAAATTCGGGTTCTATTCCCAATGTATCAAAAGTCTGAAATATTCAATGCAATAAGTATCAATTTTTTCTTGTAAATTAAAAAAAATAAAATACATAAATAAAATAAAAAAATTAAATTGACACGAATTTTACCTTAATAGGATCTTGTCGTTTTGTCTGATAAACTTTGAACCAACTCATTAATTTGTACATCAAAATATTGGTCCAAAACTCGTAAGGCATCGGAGGTACTTTGTGCAATTTAAATTTTGTAGATGAAGGCGAGCTAAAATATTTTTAGTTAATTAATTTTTACAATAAAAATAAGTGGTTTATAAAAAAAAAAGAATAAATAAATACCTTAATAAACCAGTCATTATGTGAGCTAATTGTTTCGATGCTTTTGGCATTAAAAGCATTCGTTCGACTTCATACATCGAAAGATGCGTTATATTAAAAGCTTCTTTGGTAAGTTGTAGGAAGTGATAGATTTGTGGAAGCTAAAAATTACGAATTGAAATATTAGTATGTTATTTTTATAAAAAAAAATAATTAAAAAATTAAATAAATAAGATTCATAAAATTACCTCCCACATCGTTTCCATTTGATCCCTGAGATTTTCAGGTAAAATTTGATCCTTTTCCCAGTCGCAGACAGCCTTGTCTTCGGCTGGAACTTTCCGCTTTCGACCTCTTCGAGCCATTTTGCATTTGTCTTAAATAAAAAAAAAATATTTTTTTCTTACAATTAGAGGCTCATAATAGTGACCATCAATTTATTATTTTTTATTTTATAAATCCTTTTTGACACTCTTTCGAGCATATTTCAGCTAAAACTTGCGCTCTATAATTTAGTCAGACGCCAAGAATCGAACCCACAACCTCTGGATTACGAAAACAACGTTAAGCCAACTAAGCTATTTACGATCTTATTTTTGAAAGTATATATTTATCTCAAAAACAAAAACAAAAAAAATATTATAAAAACTTGATTTTATTTTATTTCTAGAAAAATATTCATATGTAATTATATCGAATATAAATATATGCCATTATAAATTAATTTTTTCAGCGCAAAAATTGCATGACTAAAATAATATATAACGTCTAAACGACCCTTATACCTTTTACACAATATCTTGACATATCTTCTAAACAAACAAATGATGAATTATTAAGATTATATAGAAATAAAAACGTATTGGCCTTTCGTGTATGCAATAATCTTTATAAGCGTTTAATAGTTAGAAAGTTCGTGTAAAAAAAAAAATGACGCATCAAGTCACAATGTAACTCTATTAATAAAAAATAATTGAGTCGATTACATCTTTTAAAAGTAGTAGATGGGAATTAGATCATTTCGTTCCTAATCTAAAGGCCAAGATTGATTTTATGACGAGTCTATTAGTGAAATGTTAGAAAATTTTGAAAAAAAAAATATGTATAAATAAATTTCAACTTTTATTTCAAATTGTCAAGGATGCAATTAATAGTCTATAATTCTGGTGAAGGATCGATTGTTTTTTGTAAACATTGACTTTGTGCGATGAAAATTGCGACAACAGTTAATTAAAAATGATGAACATGATGTTATATTCAATGTCAACGTTTAATCCTCTTGCATTTTTTTTTTAAGAAAATATATAACTTGTCTCGTTAAGAATTGTTATGAGTCACTTTGAAAGAAATTTAAAAAATTAAATATTATGCATTTAACTATGTTCATTTTGTAGTATCATATATGAGTCTTTTTAATATAAATTTTTATGTTAATAGTAATTGAAACTGAAGAAAAATATTGTCACGTAAAACTTTGTTTATTTTTAGGTAGACAATGAAAATTTAAAAGACTTCATAATAATTATAATAAAAAGAATAAGAAGTTATTACATGACCAGACATTAGAAATATTATTTTTATCGTAATTCATATCGTACGTCTAGTCGAATTTACCAATAACTTAATCAATTCTATTTTACATTCCATAACACATAATTTTTTTTGGCAATCAAGAAAATGAAAACAATTGCTTAAAAAATTTATTCACAATCTTAGACTAAAAAATATGTATCTCAAGGCTATTTTCATTACGATAATGAAAACAAAACATTCGATTACAAGTCAATTACAGTAAAAAAAAACTAAAGAAAAATTAAGACAAACATAATAATTACTAAATCCAAACATTAATCATCCAAATAAAGCTATTACAAACAACAATAAAAAAAAAATGAGAGAATAACAACTATATTAAAAGCCATCACAGCTCAATATATAAAATTATACAAGAAAAAAAATTCATTTATCAACCTCAAGTTCACACACAATTATAAATTGTTTTGACTTGCCACTCATCGTCAATTCACCCAAGCATAAACGTTTATTGTGGGTACCCACACAACATTTCTCTCTTTCAAAAAAAAATCCTCCTTTCCTTTAAATAAATCCCATCAAATACAATCCAACAAAAATCGACAAACCCAACTTTTTTTTATTTCAGACTCCCCTTCCTTTTTCTATCCAATTCTTACAACTCCCAACACATAATAAATCCTTCACACTATACACGCCAGTTATATATATATATATATA
>JAPYZE010002218.1:0-24833 GCA_030522805.1 Leptomastidea abnormis
AACAAGTAAAAATACCATAAAAAGTAAAAAAAACACTAGATAACACTAAAAAAAAAACAAAACAAAAAAAAAAAAAAAAAAAAAAAAAAAAAAAAAAAAAAAAAAAAAAAAAAAAAAAAAAAAATTGACCACTTAAAAAAAACATAAGCATCATCATCTAGAATATAGCAAAGAAGCATCTAAAAGTATATACATTTAAGAAACGAAAGCCAAGTAACCTACCGATCGATAAAATCGACGTTCAGTCGAAAGTTGCTTATGCTTGTACATATGTAAGAGACGCGACTTCATATTTCATACATCTATCTCTTTCTCTCTTCCGCTCTTTTTCTTTTATATGCTACTGCAATTTTGCAAAGTGCAATTCGCGATTTGCACGCGGCTTATTTACCGGTCGCTTTGGCCGAACGTTTCTTCTTCCGATGCACCGCGTCTGGGAATTAAAGGCCACAAGTATAGATATAGGCATATACTAAGAGGGGGAGGACAAGGAATATAAGCAGAGAAACAATAACGTATAAGTGAGAGAAGTAGGAAAATAAAGGGAAGAGGCAAGGCAAGACTTGAGAAAATGATATAATGACACACACACACACACACACTAAGGAGGGTAAGCAGAAAGAGAGAAAGGGAGAGTCTCGTGTATCAAAGGGAATCGTTTTAAACTTTACAGGCGTGGTGGAAAGTTTTTTATTTTTTATTTTAAAAACAAGCGCAGATGTCGCATTGTTGGAAAAGGTGGTGTGGTCCCTTCTTTGGTGCACGAATGCACGTGTACGATAAAGTTCAGCGACGGACGATGACAATAACGACGATGAGGTAAAGAAAGAGACGACGGAGATAAATAAAATGTATATTATAGCGCGTGGCACCTAATGAGACTTTGTCTGTAGGTATATAAGTTGACCGGCGGTGTATCGATGATTGTATTAAGTGTTCGCTGTCATTTCGGAATACTTAAGTAGAGATAGGTACTGATTATTTATTATTTATAGAGATACTTTTGTGTTTGGTAAAGAGAGGAAAAGAAGAGAAGGTGTGGGAGATAAACGAGAGGATGAGAAAAAGAAGGGTGGGGGGGGGGAGCTTTTGCAAGTTTTTAAATTTGAATTTTAAAATGTATAAAGCTCGAAATTGCATTCTAAGTTTAATTACCACGCCCGACGTTCTTTTTTTTTTCTTTTTTTTTGCGTACAGAGAATTCAAATTTAAAAGTTTTGAGGCGCTTGGTTTTATAAGAAGAAGGGGGAAAAAATCGATGTATGGATGCCTCTTACCAACTCTCTCTCTTTTTTTTACTGTACACGAACGCATGGGTGTATATATTGGAGAAGAGTCGGGAAGAAGAAAAAGAAAGAAAAAAAAAATATATATAAAAATTATTTGCACCGACTGTGGGGGATGACGAAGAAGGTGTGTGTATGTGTGAGTAAGAGCGGTTATACTACATAAATCTCTTTTTAATGCTGCTCAAATTTGCATTTGCACACGTTAAAAAAAAAAAAAAGGAAGAGAAAAAAAAAATTATTATTATTATTTTCAATTTGAATTCAACTTTTAAATTTCTGGAAATGAAATTCAAATGGGATTATGAATTAAAAATATTCAAATTTAAAATGAAATTCAAAAACAATTACGCGGGGTGCATATACGTACGTGGGAGGGTGAGAGTGAGAGAGAGAGAGAGAAAGTTAACGCATTTGGACACGAGGTGTCTGTGTATGTAGTATATGCAAGTGAACTCTCTCTCTCTCTCTCTCTCTCTCTCTCTCTCTCTCTCTCTCTCTCTCTCTCTCTCACACACACACATACACACACACGAAATTCATGAGCATTGATTATTATGTTGCAAGTTCCACTAACTAAAAAAAAAAAAGGAGAGTAAAAAACAAAAAAACAAAAAAAATATGCGAAAGAACTCGAGTGAAATTTTTTATTTAAAACCGCTTTCGGATTTTTTATTATTTAAACGCAGAAAACTCGCGGACAAAGCATTTTTTCTCAAACTCTCACCCCTCCTCCTCCTCCCTCTCAAGCTACAACTGTATAACGCTCGTTAGCGGTAATATAAAAAATAAAAATAAAAAATGAGAAAAAAAGTTAAAAAAATAAATTGAAAAATAAAAAAAAAAATTGGAAAATTTCGCATTATTTTACGTATATACACTTTGTTAGTCGAGACAGTATAGTAGCTACCCTGGTTAAAGTACGTTTGTTATTTTGCGTTCCAAGCGAATTTATTTCATTTTCTCTCAACAAGAAAAACGATATGTGTGTGTGTGTGTGTGTGTGTGTGTGTGGGGATGTGTAGTGATGGTAGTAGGTAGAGTTTTTTTTCCCCCGCAGAAATTTTACCCCCACGTCGAAATATGCTGAAATAATAAAATTAAAAACGGCCAGTTGATAAACATTTTGCAAACCACAGTGAAAGAGAGAGAAAAAAAAGGAGAGTACAGTAGTAGTAGTAGTAGCAGCGAGTGCATTCGCTTCTTTTCAAAGCTGATAAAAATATACACATACACAAAAAAATAAAAAAAGAGCGAGCGAGAGAGGAAGAAAGAAATAGAGATATTAACGCTGTTAATCCCCTGCTCGTCACTCCATCAAAACGTGACTTAGCATAAGATATACTTACTCCGCAACCTTCGACTAAGTTACTCAGATGACGAAGACGTCTCTCGGTCGATCAGCTGTTTTCGGCTCGATGATTCCGAAAGCAAAACGAAATGTAATGGGAAAAAGAAGGAAAGGCTGCTGCTGCTACTTACTATCGTGCGGCTACTGTGTATATATACGCTTGTATACGCGGCGACAGTTAAATGCTATCGTAAGTCGTCATCGTCGGCTTTGCTATCAACACAGGTTTAATTATACCAAGTAAGAAAGAGAGAGAGAGAAAAAGCTACTTATTTACTTGGGGTGTTTTAATTACTATCCTGATTGACGACTACTACTACTGCCTTTTTCTTTTCTTTTTTTTTCGTATCTTGTAATTTCGCTGATTTTTGATATTACTTTGCTTTAATCTAGTAGTAGTAGTAGTAGTAGTAGTAGTAGTAGCTACTACTGCTGTGGTTATTTTTACTTTACAAAAATAAAAGAAAAAAATGTATATTCGTTATAATATATTATATTGCGATCGTAAATAACATGAGTAAATGGAACTTGCACATTACGGTAACACGCGAATATTGACGTCAAAAATACGTATATACCGATATATACATATATATGTCACTCCAAATGGATTTTTTTTTTTCATATTTTTCGAAAGTTTACAGATAAAAAACGATAAGAATCACCCACATCAAAGCTTACATCAATATATACATCTATATATGTATGTAATACAAAGCTTTTTTCTTTTACACTAAATCCAGACCCTAAAAGATATACTCTTACTATTTTGCTTTTTTTTTCTCCCTGGTACTAGCCGTAAAAATCGCACTCTCGGCTTCGAAGCTATTCTCTCTCTCATTCTCGTATACACTTTCGCGCTTGTTCTTTTTACGAGCTTGCGGCATTTGGAACGCATTTGTGCCCTACAGGTAAAAAAAAAGAAAGAGAAAAATAGAGAGAGAGAGAGAGAGAGAGAGAGAGAGAGAAGTAGACAGATCGCGTTTAGATATACACAATCGGTCTGTTTTCACCTCGCTTTGCCAATGCCTCAATTTTCGCGCGCTCACTATATATATGCATGTGTGTATGTTGTGTATACACATATATACACGCGACATATATCTACCACTCTCTCCTTGTTAATCGCCACGCAAACCCCACCTTTCCCCCCTTCCCTTTTCTCTCTCACCCAACGTTATTGTCATTGATTTTTTTTTTGCCTCGCTTTTTTTTCTACGTTTTATTTTTTTCTTTTCTGCTTTTATTTTTAGTGTGTATTCCTCTGGATTTTGTATTGATTTTTAACGAATATAGTCATAGTTGTAAAATATGATTTCTACATTTTTTTTTTAAGTTTTAGTTGTAGAATAGAATTTTGAAAAATTTTATTGTGTTTTATCGTTTTTCTTTTTTACGTTATTCTTTAATTAAATTTCTTTTCTTGTTTGATTGAGTGTATTAATTGAGGTAAATTGATGACGTAATTTATGATCATATACATGCGATAACAGCTAAAGGTATATTCAAACAAAGTTGTAGAAAATACTATACGTTTTATTGTATTGTAAAATACTTGTCTTTTATATAAATATGACAAATTGATATTTAAAAAAAAAAAAAATCATTTTGGTCATTTTATTCTATGATGATACCCTTCAACTTTATTATTATTTTCAAATACAATCCTGTATATCATCAATATATATTTTAATTGAAAAAAACAAATGAAAAATATTATACATGTATTTCAAGGATTGAAAAAACATATTTTTCAATTTTAATTTATTATCCACCGCTCCGAGAGAGAAAGAGAAAAAAAGAATCTATTCAATTTAGAAAATATGTTTTCGCTTTCTGCGACAGGCACTAATACTAAACGTCATTTCCCTCCTTTTTTTTCCAATACTCTTCAATTTTTTTTCATTTTTTTCCCTTTTTTTTAATAAAAGTATAGTATAGCTACTCTAATAAAATATTTCGCAAAACTTGTTATTTTCAATCGGTCGGAACAAAATATACGACTGGGCTTCAAATAAAACGGTTCGAGTATACACAAAATCTACTTCGGGCTTGAAAAAATACAAGGTACCGAGGTGGTGAGGGGTGACTAAAGAAGAGGTGTATAGGAGGAGGAGAGGAGGAAATACGCGCTCGAACGGGCATTCTTGAAAAAATATTTTGCTTTCTCGGAGATGTTTCTCTTGTCTTTTCTTCTTCTTTCTCTCTTTCTCTCTCTTTTTCTTCCTTTTCTCAACTTCGTTGTCGCTGAAAAGCCGTCATCGCGCGGCCTAATAAAACGATAGAAGAAACACGCGCAAAGTCAGGAGCCAAAAAAAAAACGAAAAAAAAGAAAGAAAAAAAAGATCGAAACCTCGCAAAATCCGAGAAGAGAACGCTCGCGCTCGCGCTAGTTTAGAGCTGTACATAGAAAGAGAGCAAACAGCCTCGGAAAGAAAAACATGAAAATTCCAAAGCTATATAAGAAAAGTAGGAGGCAACTACTATATATACTGGGCGAAACTCGTGACGCCGCAAAGAAAGAAAGAAAAAGAGAGAGAAGGCGTGTATGCTCAACGAAATTCCATTTTTCTCGAGCGAACGACTACTACTGCTGCTGCTGCTGTTGCTGTTATACTTACGCTCCACTGTTTTCTAGTGCTTCGGAAATCGAAAAAACCGCTAATGGACAAGTAAAAACGTTTGTTTTTCTCGCCTTTCAAGTATTTTTAATGTGTTCGTGGATGTGTGATAAGAATAACACTGTTTTTTTTTTTAATCTATAGGTCTATGCTAGCAACAAAAAACAAAATTTCAAAATTTGTGGTAGGTGTTATAAAAAATTTGAAGAACAAAAAATTTGATTGGTTTTAGAGAATTTAGGAGTATTTTAAAATGTAAGAATATATTATTAAAAATTTGTAGTATGAAGATTTTAATGCCTATAAGTTGAGAAATGTGTTGAATTACTATAAGATATAATAATTGATACAAGAGCTCGATAAAATTGAACAATACTTCGAAAATTTAAGTGAACTTGAATATTTTGTATCGTCAAAATACTATATATTCATGGAAATAAATTTTTGAAAATAAAATTGATTTTTATTATAAGTCTTTATGTAATACAGTTAACAATAATTCATTTGAAATATTTTTTTGTATTGGCTCATATTTGCTTATTAGAAAACATTTTTTTTAAAAATTGTATTCTTTTTAAAAATTTTATCATTAAAATAATAAAAGGTTTTCAAAACTGATAAATTATTCTTTTCAAAATTTTAAAATTCTTATATACATACTTACTTGACCTTTGTAATTTCAAAATTTGTTATACTTACCATTGTCACGATAAAATATTTGAATTTGAATAGAAAACCGAAGTTTGGTCAACTGTTTTGTAATATTTGAAGTTGTCAATCAAGCTAATAAGAATACATTGTATATTATGTACATTTTGATTCCAAATTTTTTTTTTTCGAAATTTAATAATCATACTGCGCCAGCCTTGAAAATAATCTACGTACGAAGTAGTAATGCTTATCTCAAAACTTCGTTATGGCATTTTTTTTTCTTTTTAGATAGAATTTCATATTTTTTTTTCAAAACGAAGTCACAACTGTCTACACATACCGAAAAAAAAATTAGCTTCTTTCAAACTCACAAAAGAATTTATAAGGAAAAGTTTTAAAAAATTTCAAAAAAATAAAAAAAAAAAAGAATATTTGCTCTTGTCTATTGAACTAAAAAAAAAATGATCTACGAGTTCCAAGAATCGATCTAACAAACGATTTTCAACGAAGCGCGCACCTTAAAAACGTGAAATTCGAAAAAAAAAAGTTGAAAGTATAGATAAGATAAAATGCAATTCACCCTTATTTGTCGATTGCATTGAGAAAACGAGGTTCGCTTGTTTCTAGATTATATATACCCAGAGAAAAAAAAAGTAAATCATGCAGTAAGCGATGTTTGAAAAAGCCTATCGATAATAATCTCTTGTTCTCCTTTTTTTTTTCATAGCTATAGTTGTATTTCAAGCTTGTGTTATATATAGTAGCAATACCGAAGATATACCAAATTTTATCGAAAAATGATGAAACTATAGCGAGTTATTTTCATTTCTTCGGTTATACCGGTTTTCTATATATGCGCAACAAAACCCAGAAAAAAAATAATTTTATTTCTAGAAAAGTTTTTACCTTTGGTATTTTGCATATTTCAATCGTTAGGCTTTTTTTATTAATAATATACAGTCCAATCTGTTCGACTTTCGATAAAATATTTATTTTTAATACGGAAAAAAAGAAAGAAAAAAAAGTAAAGCCGTTAAAATTATATTATTATCAGCTTTATTTTGTCTGCTCGCACATGTATACATATATAGATGTATGTGTAATTGTGTATCTACCTAAATATATATTTTAAACAAATTTACAATTTCCTCTCCGATAAACACAAAATAATCTTTCACACTTTTTTTTTCCTCCCTCATCCTCCCAAAAAAAAAGACCGAGTAAAAAGTGTTCACTAGTAAGAGAGAGAGAGAGAGAGAGAGAGAGAGAGAGAGAGAGAGAGAGAGAGAGAGAGAAAGAAAGAAAGAAAAAGCTTATATTTTCTCGGAATCAATAGGAACGATAGTGGGGAGGGAGGGAGGGAGGGAGTTAAAAAGGAGGAAAAACGTAGAAAAGTGAAGGCAGTAGGAGTGAGAGGATGATGCAGTCAGTTGGTACGTATATAGTAGCACCAAGCTCAGATATAGAGAGAGAGTGAGTGCAAAAAAGAAGAGAGGCAAAGAAAAATCGAGTGAAAATGGAAGGCGCGCGCGCGACTGTACTCTCGAAGAGAAAGAGAAAAGATAAAAAGCGGATACACAGGCGCCAGCTCTCTATACTGTATGTGTAAGAGTGAGAGAGAGAGAGAAAAAAATGAAATAAAGATATAGAGAAATACACAAGTTCGTAACTTCGTTATCTTTCGTTGCTTGCGCCTCTCTCTCTCTCTCTCTCTCTCTCTCTCTCTCTCTCTCTCTCTCTCTCTCTCTCTCTCTCTCTCTCTCCCTCTCCTCCCATTTTTTTCCGCGCGCGCGCTTGGGATCGAGATCAGGCGCGCTAAGGGGGTGGTGATAGGGTAGATAGAGCTTGGGGGAGGAGGAGGAGAGATTACTAACGCTGGAGGCAGAAAAGCAAAATGCGACGAGATGGTGGACTGTCTGGGATGATGCAAGAGGGAGAGAGGGAAGGGAGGGAGAGTCGGATCAAAAAGGGGAATTAATTTACATCGGCAGAAGAGAGAGAGAAAGATATTTGATTTGGCAAATGAGTTTATTAAAGAAGTTCCTCCTCTGCCTTTGCATCGCGCCTCTTTTTTTTTATATGTACCACCTCCCTCCTCTTGCCTATATACTCTCTCCTACTCCCGGTCCCTTGCTTTTACCCCTCTATCGCTCGCGGCTTTCTATCTTTCTCTTTTGCTACTCTTTATATATATATATTTCGTCGCTGCGATTGAAATCTTTCGTGTGGAAGTAATTGAATAAATAATTGCGATAAGAAATTAGACGCCAATGGCTCTTCTTCCGTTCTCGCTTTTCTTTTCTTTTCTTTTTTTCTTATTTTTTTTTCTTCTTCTCCTAATTTGACGGTTGCGTAATACAATTTTCCGTTGAAGTTAGTCAGCTGCAAATTTTATTATTATTATTATTCTTTCAGTACAATTTTAAGAGCTCTCCATTTTAGAGTATTAAAAATTATTCTTCGAATCGAGAGTGGATCTTACATTGAAAAAAAAAAAAAGAAAGAAAATTATTAAAAGATATACAAACCTTTGATTTATGGAATATTTTAAAAGTGTATTCGTTGAAGTGTACTTCGCGTAGTTGCTAAAAACAATTGGAAAGAATTTAATTAGAGTCTACTTTTGAGATTTAATTAAGTACACGTTTTATCAATAAAAAAAAAAAAAAAACAAACAGCATATCTATATATATATATATATGTGTATTGAATCTTATTACTAAGAAACGGATTTACCTTTATATTAAATGAAAATATTTTTAATTAGTGCTTATTAACTTTAGCTATAGAGATTTACAAATATTTTTAATATTTAGTTAATATTAATTTTTTTTTTTAAATATACAAAGTAACGAATACTGATAGTAACAATTGCGTTTTATTTATATAAAAAAAAATTAATCGTAAATATTCAATCAGCAATCTAGCCAATCTATTCAATTCCACGCAAAAAATATAAAAACTTTTATTTTTTATGTATACATAGTACACATGATTGCACCTCATTTTGAATAAGGTGAGCAATTTTCTATTCTCGGAAAAAAATGAAAA
Source organism: Leptomastidea abnormis (assembly GCA_030522805.1). NCBI lineage: Eukaryota > Metazoa > Arthropoda > Insecta > Hymenoptera > Encyrtidae > Leptomastidea > Leptomastidea abnormis. The sequence goes on from JAPYZE010002218.1 coordinate 8,961, forward strand.
AAAAGCGAAAAACGAGTGAAATTTATGCGTCATAAGTTCTGTCAAAAATTTCCATGTATCATTTTATTTCCAAAGAGAAAAGAAAATAAGAAAGCAGTGCTTGAATATATATGTATATATAAAGAAAAAAGGATATGAATTCCGTCAACGTGAGATGTTCGCGACGATTTCCCTCGTGACGCATTCAACCTCGAGACACCGATTTGTCTTACCGGAAGTTAATAGTACCAGAATACTTCGATCTTTATTACCTGTGACTTTTTTTTAGCAAGTTTTTGCATTACATGTACTATGTACTAATAAAGTTATTAAAATTTAGTTACAATAAATCAAAACACGTAAGATACAGTGTTTTTTTTTTACTTTTCTTGAAAAACAAAGAAAATAATGTAAATAGATAAGTTTTTTATAATCAATATTAAAACCTAATTCACTTTTTGATACAATTAATTCTTTATCTTTTTAAAATTTAAAAAAAAAACTCAATAGATTTTCCAGAAGCTTTATATTGTTTATCTTTTTTTTTTCTTTCTGACTTTGTCAACACTCTTAAATATCGATTAATTTTGTAGTGCGCAATTTTCTTTCATCATTTCGGAGTTTACGATTAAAAAAAAAAAATTTTGTTTTCATTACTCGATTGCGTTTTATCATTTAAAATTATAATGCGCAATATAAGCAGGTGATAAAAAAGGTCGATAATAATAAAAAAAAAAAAAATACAAACACATGATGATACTTAATTTATTTTTTATATATATATTATTAATTGTAGAGTGTTATATTTAAAAATGGCTTGGTTAATCTTTGCGATAACAATCGCTGTGTTGTTTTTTTGTTTTATAAGAGTACATAGTCTGGGATTCTTTGAGTAAAATTAATGCATAACTTTTGATTTCCATTATAATAGTCAGTGAGAAGAGCAGCAACAGCAGTAGTTATATTTACTTACGGATGTTTATTCATAGATGCTAAAAATTATGTCTTCTATTTTAGTTTTCATAAAAACAAAAAATGTGACAAATCTTTTTTACAAACTCCGCAAACGTTAAACATTGAATGCTTTAAATTAATTCAATTTTAATTATAATTAAGTTCACTAAAAGTTCAACCATCAATTTAGGCTGTAATTAATAGCTCTTGTTAACCTCTGAACTAACTTTATATTTAGGAGAGAATATTGTTAAATTAAAGTTAGAATATGAAGTTGTTGAAAATTTATATAGCTTACTTGGTAACGACGTTAAGTCTCAGTATAATTTGTTTTACTTTCATTTCAAATTCAAGCATAAACTAGAAAGCAAAAAAAAAAAAATGTTTGTCATATAGGTCAATGTTGATGATGCATGTATATAGAAGAACGAAGAACATAATATATGACATCGCGACTACATTTATCTTATGTATTTTTACATTTTACATATAGAAATATAGTTCATATTCCTTTTAATTATCGTGGACATAAGATAATATCACCTTTTTGCCAATCCTATAATTAGTTCATTTTTATTTATTATTCATGTCTAACAATACCTACTAAATTTGTATTTCTATACAATGTAATGTTCAAACTCTTTATCGATATTACAATATTTTACAAAATACTTTGTAATTAATTTTTATTATTTATTACAACAAAAAAAAATCTGTATTGATTTATAGTAGCCGCAAAATTTCAAAAAATTTCATTTTATTAATTATTTTTATATTGAATTTCGAAACCAAAAAAAAAAAAATAATAAATCGTTCTTTTTTAGTCACAAATCAAAAATACATAGACTAATTGAATTTGCATAGAAATCGTTTTGAACACGAGCAATTTTCGAAAATTCAAGTTCTAGGTAAAATTTCAAATTCAAAACGCGTCAAGGGAAAGTCTCGAAAATGCAAATCCTATACCCTATTGCATCCACATACATACACACGCATTCAATAGTACAGCATCATCGACGCGTGAAAAATCCTACAAAACAATTTTCAACGTAATTCTTTCTCTCTCTTTCGTATAAAGCAACGTTTACGCGCCAATTTTAAATGTCAAAAATTCCAAAGCTTTAAAAGCCCACCACGATTGCTGTAGAAAGCATGAAAAAAATAAAAGAGGAAGGTTGAAAAAAAAAACCAAGTTACACGCGGCCTTCGCGGTTCGAGTTTCCATGTTAATCGGCCTATAAGAATTTTTTATGCGTTTGCTAACTTCTACTACTACTACTACCTTGCGGGGATCAATATATAGTCACAGAGAGCTTTTTTTTTTACCGTGACTTTTCTCGTTTCGATTTGTTAAATACATATATATTTTCAGTCTGCTATTTGGTTTTTCTTTTTACAGTAAAAAATCCGTAAATACATGTACTTACTTTTTTTTCTTCTTCTTTTTGTAAAACAGTAATTGCCTCATTTTTGAATCGATATTAACGATGGCTAGTTCCAACGACGACCACACGCACAGATTGATAAGAGACACACAAGCGATTCTCCTCGCGTGTTATAATATACGATTCGGTCGTATCGCGTCCGAAGTATCGTAAAATCTATTGTCGCGGAAAAATCGATCTCTAAATACAATTAACTAAATCGTCAAAGCTCTTCCTCTTTCTTGTTCACTGTATATCAGCGTAGTTATGTTTACTTATTGAATTAGCAAAAAGGAAGGATCGGTCGAGATCTATATACAACGAAATCACAAACATCCGGTATACTTGGCAAATAAAAATAATAATAATAACCCTCGTTGATTTTCCGTTAATTTATACGAAAGCGCAATTGTATATATACCTACATATATAGTAAAGAGGAAAAGAAAAAGAGGAGGTTGAAAGGCAGTGGCTCGCGAAAAATGCGCTTCCCATAGCTTAGAATATTATATATACTCTTTCTCTCTCGGTTTTCTTATATTCACTGCGCTCTTCGCGCGTATACTCTATATATACTCACTCGCAATTCGCATTTCTTAATGAACATCTCCCAGCGCATCGTCGGGGAACAATTAGACTTTGCCGAGGTGGAGTAGGAGTAGGTATATATGGCAAGTTATACACACACACGCAAGAAGAAGATAAATCAGAACTCTATATAGTGCACTTTTCCATTTCCATAGAACAGCATAGAAGAAATAGAGAAGGGTAGGGGGAAGAGTATATACATAAGGAAAAAGAGGAACTAGTAGTATATATGCCCCTGCGGCGCTTTGTCTTCCCGTCAACGAGATGGTAAAGCGAGAGAGAGAGAGAGAGAGAGAGAGAGAGAGAAAGGGAGGGGGAGTGGTGTGTGCGAGTCTTAGGAATTCGATTGCAAGCGGTCGAGAAGAGTATAACTGGAGTTATATAGGATGAGACTGCTCGTTTTCCTTTTCTTTTTTTTCTTTTTTTTTTATATTCTCTTCCGCTCCGGAAATGCGCCGTTCGAATATGTCGATCGTACAGACTATACGACTACGACTACGACGATGGTTGAAATACTCGAGTCGTTCAAGCTTTTCGGATATGATTGAAATTCGTTTCCGAGAGTTTCCGGACGAAATAGTTTTCGGCCTGAGCTTCGTAAAAGGTGTATAGGTATATATAGTTATGATGGTGGTGATGGTATAGTTGTAGATCGACTGAGGACACACACTCGCCTTTTGTCTTTTGTCGTGTGAGCGAGTATTTTATACGCTCTTGTCGATTGGATGTGGATTGAAATGAATTTTCATTTTCTATTAATTCTCTTCTTTCTTTTTTTTTCTTTTTTTTTATTCTTCTTTTTTCTATGTAGGAAATCGAGAAATTGGCCTTTAACTTCGTTAGGATGAAAAACTTGGGTGCTTCGCTTGCTTATAATTTTATTTCGAGCTTGCAAGAGAAAATAGAAAATTTTTTTTTGTACTACCACTTTTTTCATTAGTTTTATCAGATTTTTCTGTTTTATTATTATTATTATTATTTTTTTTAATTGAGCAAACGTTTTTTTGATAACAATTTTTTTAATTAAAATGATAAAATGTTAAGTTAAAAATAAAGTATTACACATATTAGAGTATTATGAATTATGATATTTAAAAAAATAAACTTTTTGATCAATTTCGTTCGTATATCAAAAACAAAATTAATTGATTTTAAATTCAAAGATCAAATTATTGTAAAATATCTCAGACCCTCCAAAATGTTAATTCCAAAAAAATTAAATCAGAATTCCAAAAATCATACAGAATTACATACTCGTAAAACCATTCACATCTTCCATAAAACTTTTCTCCTCCCTTCACTCACATTTTTCACTTAATCAAACAGTAATTTTTTTTCCATTACCAATTTCCCGTTACAATAAAATAGAAATAAAAAACTAAAAATTCTTCTCGGTACATAAAAAAAAAACGTAGTTCTGCAATTTCATCAAATCGAAGCTTGGTGATAAAATTTCATCAATCTTTTTCTCGCGACAACGCGATTTTTAGTACGCGTCCTTGCCGTCTATCTCCTCACTTTTTCTCGCGTACACCGTATCCTCTTTTTCTTTCCCTTAGGAGTCTACAGTAACGGGAAATACACGATTACCGTATTGATCAATACGAATCGGTAAATTTTTTGTGTCCACTACTTCTCTTTTCTCCTCTACTCCCCTCCTTCCGAGACTACTCTGAAGCGTGTGCTAATTGCTAAAGCGCTTGCACAGTATACCAACGAAATGATAAAACGGAAAGAAAATTCGTGAGAGTAAAAGAGATCCAAAAGTTCTTGTGATGCAAAGTACAAAAAACCGGGATCGGCTTGGATTAAAAAAAAAAAGAGAATCAAGTATTTCGCTGCTGCGCTAAAGTGTATTCCCGGCGTTTCAATTTTTCTCCAGACCCCCCAACTCTTTCGCTCTTGGAGAGTATTTTTCTCATCTTTTCCTCTCCTCTCTCTTTTTTGTGCTTTCCTTTTTTCAATTATTTTATAATTTATCGAAAGCTGGGTAAAGAGGGTTTTTAGGGACGCGTTAGTCACGGAGATATCACTTTTTCTCTTCCTCTCACACTATATATACTTTTGGTCGCGATGAGATTTACATTTTGCTTGAAAATTGGTATTTTTAACGCGCTCAATGACGGGTATCCCTTTTTGTGTGATAAGGATGAGGAAAAAGAGAGAGAGAGAAATCCCTCTTTTCCTTACGTCAAAAAGTTTAATGAACTCAGCTCTCAAAGTTATTAAACTTGTCGGCAACTACATCGTTTGCGTTTTAATCGAAATTTGCATTCGATTATGAAAATAATTCGTATATATATAGCGCTGCTGTGTCATCCGAGAGAGGCGTTTAATACACTCGTTTTTTTGCTTAAATTTTATTTTTGTTAATACGCGCTTGTGCTTAGCACTTCGATGGTTTTTACTCTGCTAGAAAGATCGGAAAATAGATTTATTTTTATATTACAGTTTTAGGATTTATTGAGATATATGTTGTTGAGATACAAAATTATTTCTTTTTTTATTTTGTGTTTATTACGTGTAATTAATAAGTGATTATACATCGTTTTCTTCAATGATAAAATTGTTTAATAGTTGTATAAATTTTCATTTTTTTTATTTTTAATTTTAAAAAATTGAAAAGCATTTGATCATTGGTAATTTACAAGAACCTAAAAATAATGTCTTATGTTGAAAAAGTAAAGAATTATTGTTGCATTTTTCAAAAATATTGGTTTCTCGAGATTACAAAATTATCGAATAGCCGATTGACTTACTTAATTATTAAATTAACAGAGAAAAAGAAAATAAGCTAGGACTGGAAATGTCTCAACCAGTAAAGTGCAGGCTCTGAAATGTACAGATCGTGGGTTCAACTCCTTGCGTTTACCGTTCTGAGCTTCCGATCTCCAAATTGAAATACACTCACAAAAGTGTCCAAAAAATATTTAAAAAATCAAAATATAAATAATCGGTTATATTTCCTGCTTTGGCGTTGCGATCAGGAAAAAAATTTTTTTACAAATATTTTTAACAAACAACTAAAAACTTTAATATCGAAAAATTTTGATGTAAAAAATACTTTTTAATATTCTAACAAAATCCGAAAAATTATTTGATAATTCAAATGTATTTTCATAGCTGTTAAAAAAAACTCCAATTAATTTTAAAAATAAAAGAATTTCAATTTTGCTCAAATTGATAAATATTAATTTATTACTAATGATTTGGATTATTAAAACATGCAACATTTTCTAATTATTGTAGGATAATCGATTAATAGTATATCTTCTTTTATCTTTACGCACTTAATGTATTTCAATGCAATTGACTCATTTTTTCCAGTAAGCTTTTGATTTTAATCGTTTCTTTTTTTTAATGCTAGATATGCGTTTCTTACTTTAAGATAAAATATTTTTTTCGAATTTTAAGAATGAACCTTAATATCACATTCTATGGATAAAGCATGACAAACAAGTTTCTTTGCGATAAGAAACTTCCACTCCAAGCTTATATTTTTTTTATTTACAAACAAATTTATCAACTTAAAATTCTATTTTAAGTTGCTCAACGACGTGTCTGTCTTACAAAATGAGGGGAAAACCCATCGTAAGTACGGAAAATTTAGAGATTTTTTTATAATTTATCATTTTTAAATGTATAAATTTTGTTTTTTGGAATATCTTTTTAGGAATATTTTTTTTCGAGTCTATATTAATGTTTTAAGAATATTTTTTTTAATCGGTTTATTTTATCAGTTTCAAAGACTGGCCTTTTTTAAATTCAAGTAACGAAAATCTATATCGGTTTTCCATACTTTAATATTCAGTTATTAGTTTTAATATTCCTTTATTTTTTATTTTGATGTCCCTATAACTTTTTCCATTAAAGAATAGACAGAGAGAGAGTCGAACTCCCGTCAGAATACAGGATTGGTAAATCGGTTTTTTTTTTCTGACTCGCTAGGGGTCATGAAAAGTTGATCTAAATTAAAATCTTGAAAAAAATAAACTGTAAATCGTTGAACGTTCAACGCCTGTTGTATAACATGTAAAATAAGATCATGACGATTTTTTCAATTTTACAAACTCTTAAAAATTATAATTTTATTTTTTATTTCGTTTTAGCCACTTAAATTCGACTGAGTGTTTTGTTAAAATGTTTTTATTTAATTCATAAAACGCATTAATAATGCTAATTTTAAATTTACAGAAAAGTTTTATTTTTTTATTTTTATTAGTTTTGAAAAAAAAAATTAAAACTTTTAATTTTATTAAAGTAATAATGACGTTAAAATTTTTAATTAACACATAAAAAGGTATTTTATCGATAATGAAACTTTTTCCTGTCATTTTTTTTCAGAATCAGCTTACTATTTTTAAGGTACTTTTGAAAAGCTGGAAGTTTTAAGAGCTTCTACACAGAGACGAGTTATGAAGTTGTAAAACCCTGCAGTGAAATTTATATTTTATCATATCAAAATAAAATTACGTTAATGTTTCGTGGTATCAGAATTTGATAGAGAAAATAAAAACTTTAAATTTTGTTTTATGAAATATCAATAAAACGTTTTAAATTTTTTCTTTTCTCATTTTGTTTTATATCAAATAACTATAAATATTCGCATTGGATAAGAAATTTAAATTTCGTATTCCACAAAATGAGTATTTTCATCCATTTCAATGTTTGAAAATGTTGAATTAAAAAAATTCCAATACTTTTTTTAATCGCAAGCTCTATTGTAATGAACTATTATAAATCCATAACAGTCGACTCGCATACTTTTCGTAAAAAAATCAAAAGTCAAATACAGCATCCAAATATAAATAAGTATTTACAAACAAATTTTGTCACACAGACAAGAGTAGCCTGATTACGTTATCACTATAATTCGGACCAACTTTATTTTAACTGCTTGCAGCAACCGTAAGCATCTCCTTTTTCTCTTCCCCTCTTTTTTGAAAATCAATATAGCAAACCAAAAGAAGCTTTCCCCTCATACACTTCTCCTTCTTATTCTTCATCCCCTCTCTTATTTTTTTCTCTTCTTCGCTTAGCTTTTTCCAAGAAAATAGCGATAAAGAAACCCGTGCAAAAAAAAGACGATCGAACACACGCCCGCTTCTCCCGGATGCATTATGCTTCTCTCCTTGCACACTTTCGTGTTCGCGAAAGAAAAAGAGAGAGAGAGAGAGAGTTTCTTTTGCGCCACCTTGACGTTTTTCCTAGGATGATGTCTTGCAAGTCCTTATAACGGTCGTTGCTCTTTTTCATTATTTTATTTTATTTTTTTTGTTTTGGCACTTTTAAAATGGTATTTATTAAGATGACAGGAAGTCATTTGGCTTGTGCAAGCTTTCGTATTAGTGATGACTGTATAAAATACGCTTGCACTTCTACGATCTAATTTTTTTAATGCTGTATTTTTATAATGTATATAAATATAAATATTGTTTGTTTTTAGACGAAAATGATTTTGTAATAAAAATATATATTTAGAGTTTCGTTGATCGTTATTGTGTTTTTTTTTTTATATTTAATTGAAGGTTATTCTTAGAAATATTTAATGTGTTCGACAAAAAAAAAGAAGAAAAGTTTATTGTCGAAACGCGAGAAGCGAATTAGTTTTAAAAATAAACGAAACTTCAATTAAGTGAAAATATTATAATATTTATTGTTTCGACGAAACTTAAGTCCTGACTTTTCTTTTTTCTTTTTTTGTTTCACTTGATAAACAAGTAATAATACTTAAAAAAAGACAAAAAAAGGTAAAAAATAATATTAATAAACTTTTCTCATTATTTACATTAATTCTCCGATAAGTAGCTTAATTTTCTCAATTAGCACGATCGTTTATTATTTTCCTTCTCGCACCGAAAGAAAATGAGTCGTTCAAGCTTATACCAGCTATATATTAACAATAATTTACAGTCGAAACGGTAAATTATCCATAGCTGCTTGCACGTTAAGATTTTAATTATTTACATTTTAAAAAGTTTTTTAATGCTAATTTTACGTTTTCATCTCTCGAGTTTCAGTATACATACACCCGCAGGCTATGTATATAATATGTGTATTATGAGAAATTCTTACTGGTATATCGTTGACGATTGTTTTCTTAGAAATTTATAGTCGCGGTGTGGTCTCTTGGTAATACTGAAAAATCGCATAAAACGAAAAATAAAAATGAAAAAAAAAAACTCAACAGTAGGTATAACATTAAATACAATATAAAACTAAGGTAACATCAAAAGCAAAATCAAACAAGTTTCAATGCATTTAAAATTAAAAAAAAAAAATGTCTATACACTCAACACTATGTACCGCCCATTATCCTGTATACTCTGAAAAAAAAATTTCTTATCCCTTTTTGCACTGTAACATAGACCCGTTTAGTTAGCGTCAGAGACAGACTATACAACGTCAGACTCGTTTAATCTAATAAAAAAGAAAAAGAAATAAGCAAACAAAAATAGAGAAAGAGATACTTGGTCTTGTACTTCCTTATTCACTCGTTGTTGACGTCATATATAGAAAACATACGCACATGTATACACACGAATATAAAATTTATAAACGAATAATGAAAATTGATTTTGCGATTGGAGAGGAGGGAACTTATAAGGAGGCGCGTTTTTTCTCCATTCGTGTTTCGCTTTTTCTTTCCTATTGGTTTATATATCGTTCTTACCCCTTCTTTCAATACTGTACTTCATTTCTTTTGATTTTTTTTTTTTTACTTTTTCTTGACGTTTTCTTTGGCTTTCGTTAGTCAACTTCAAGAAGAAGCCACGTGCGTTGCTTGGCTGCTTGATGCAATACTATACCCATTGGCATCGAGTGCAATTTCACGCTGTGATATATATGTGTGTGTGTTTTCTTATTTATTTTGTTTGGAATTGTATATGTTGCTGCTATATAGGAAGGATTGTTTGAACTAGCGGATTGCCGATGTTGATCTACCTGTATAGGAATTGTTTTTTTTTATTTTTAATCCTTTTTTTTTTAATTTTCTTTATTATTGTTTCGTTAGATTATTGTTGTTTATTTTGATAATTTATCTTTTTTTTTTCTATTTTTAGTTGTTAAATAATATAGTTTTTGGTATTAACTGAATGTTTTGAAGAAAATCATTCTTTATTTGATATTCTTACCAATTTAAATGGTATGAATTATAAAGTAGAAGAAAAACTTTTTTTTTAAAACGATAAGATATATTTTTAAAAAAATATATTGAATGATAAGATAAGAAAAACAGGGTGAACAAGTCGATAAGAAAAAAGACATACCTTGGTTGGCCTGGAAATGTCGGGAAAATCAATTTTTTGTAACTATTTTTTTTTTGAGTTATTACTCACTGTGGCTATAAAAATTACGTATAAGGCTTTTTTTTAAGATGCATACTTTTTAAAATCTTATAAATAATATTATTTTTATATAATATTAATGAAATTTAAATTATTAGAATATAAGATGGAAAAATTAATTCAGTTCGTTTTGAGTAAAAGTATTATAACATTAAGATCTTAGTCAGATGACAGAGCAATGACTCAAATGATAGATAGATGGTTTTGTAACTCATGGGTTGTGAGTTCGATTCCTTACATCTATTGGTTGAGATATTGTACGAGATTCTCATAACTTGAAATTCACTAAATTGTGTCAAAAAAGTCTAAGAAGATATGAAAATATCTCAAAAAAGATGTAAAAAAAGTATACAGTTTTGACAATTTAATACTATGTTAGACAAGTTCTCATTTTTTTTTAAAAATATTGTACTAAACAAATTTTTTGTCTTCCACATTTAAAAATTCAATAACGCGACAAAAATAAAGATCTATAAACGCAAGTTCTTGTTTCTAAATTAAAGGGCAAAATAAGTATATTGTCATCATCGAGCTTGATTACTAGCACGAAGTAGCTTCAAGTAAAGTACAGACCACCACCACCGCGAGAAAAAGCTCTCCCTTACCAGGAAAACAACCCGTACTTTATACATACATCGTATATACCTATACCCTCTCTCTCTCTCTCTCTGTCGTTGACTGTATTTCTCACGAAGCGCTTTATATATAAATATGGAAAATGAATGACTTGAGTCGCCGACGACTTGATACTTTTCGCACAAAAGTAAAAGAAAGAGAGAGAGAAGGAAAAATAATAATCATAGAAAAAAGAAGAAAAAAAATTATACCAGAGAGAGAGAGAGAGAGACCGGTCTTGTCTAGCTCCTCTTCTCGCGCTTGCCTCTTGGTTGGTTATATACGTATAGCTTTACGCGTGCGAATTTATTAATGCCAACGCGCGTAAACAGCAACGCGTATAGTATATACACTCGGTATATATAAAGAGAGAGGAAAAAAAAAGAGGGAAACATAGAGCCGCGTAATCTCTGAGGTTCCTGACCGAGAGCTATGTGTGTGTGTGTGTGTTACGTGAGTGGTAGGAGGAGGTGGAGGAGATGTGCGTATATATACGCGAGGGAAAAGGGGGGAATGTATAGTGCAGACGTGATAATGTGTGTGTAAGAGAGAAAGAGAGAGAGAAAGCAAATGTGGGAAACGAGGAAAACAAGCATTGGAGCTACCGTGCTGCTGGCTTGCGCGCGACAAGCTTATGCGTATACCCCTCTCTGGCCGCAGGAATCTCTTTATCGGACGTATTATCAGTGCTTTGACTTGCGAGAGGAAGAGAAAGAGACTCCAAAATCTAATCTTACGGGACTTGCGATTGAACGGCTTTGACTTTTTACTTTTTTTTTTTCTTGACTTTATTTTTAGCGTTTTGTTAGTTTTTTTTTTTTTTTTTTTCAATGTTGAACAAAATACTTTTTGTCTTTATATTTAATATACATCAGTTTTGCAAATTAAATATTTAATTAAATTAAACAATTTTTTATAAATTAATTTTCTTAATAAATGTAATCAGTTTTCTCTTTAGCTATATATATATGAAAAGTCTCCGTTTGCGTCGCAAAATATATCCCACAAAAAGCGCTTGGCTTTATCTTCCGTTATTTTTCGGTTAATTTTGTAAATTCCACAGATAATTTTGTCTTTTCTCATTGCGCGCTAACGAAGTAAAGTCATTTTTTCTTTCTTTTTTTTTCTCAAAGAGAATTCCTCGAGAGTAGACTGCATATATAGTACCTATATATATATATATATATATATATATATATATATATAAGAAAGATAATAAGAAAATTACATTCTCAAGTTAAAGTATATACTATTCCTATCTATCAAACGAATAATAGCAACCAAAAGAAAACATTGCGCGGGAGTGAGGAGAAATGTCGAGACACTTCCCACTGGAAAAATAAAAAAAAAAAGATGTACAAGGGAGGAGAAAGAGGAGAAAAACAAGATATCTAAAAGTTCAAAGCGCCGTTTTGCCGTGTGGCACCAAATTAACCTGGCGGCAGAAAATCCTTTTAGGCGCATACACATTATATATAGATACACAGTAGGCAAGTTTTAAAACTCTGTCCTTCTTCTACTCGATTCTCGCGATTTTTACTGTACGATTTTACATGACGGTATTTACTTTAAAAGATATTGCCGGATTCCGTCGTTGTCGTCGTCGTCGTCAATGCGATAGTTCTTTAGCATCGAAAAAAAAAATATTTATATATTTTGCGCCTAAGGTATTCGACTGACCGAGATAAATAATCGACTGGGAATGCTAATTAAGCGTGTGTGCACGAGCTTTTTTTCTTTTGCCAGATTAATGCAACTTTCGAATGCGCGCGTGTGTGTGTGTGTGTGTGTGGACTTATGTGCAACCGATTTAATCTGTAAGAAGCGATAGGCTGAAGCAAGCTGTTAACATAATATGGGTTTTCGAATACTTTGATGATTTTAAATAAGCTTTTTCATAGTTCAAGCGGTCTTAGCTTGGCTTTGGTTTGGTTAGAGGCAAATATATTGATATCAACTTTATTAAAAGTTTGAACATGAGATTACGGAGTTGAAATTTTTTGTTATAAATTTTGTTACATCTAAGGTTGCAAAAAATGCATCAATATTGTTTTATCTATACTTTAATTCTCTTTTTCTTTTATTTGAAACGAAAAATTGACCTATAATAAAGATGTATATCTTCATTTAGTCAACGCGAATTAATGAAGTTGTTTAAAAAAAAAATGTAATACAATTATTGCATAGCTGTAAGATAAAAAGCTTTCTGTGTCTAACAAAGCAACAAAAAAAAAACCTCGTTTAAAAAACAAAAATTAACTCATTATTTTTACAACGTTCTCATTTGAATTAATTAAGCACAAGATTTTCTTAATACAACATTTCATTTACATGAAATGCCGAAAAAAAAAAATCAACGACAATTAAATAAACCAAAGTAAATATAAAATGAATCATAAAAGAAATGCATTTTTAATTAACATAAAAATAATAATGCGGCCGCGCTTTTTAAATAATAATACCAAGTCTTCTGACGCGTTAAAATTAGATAAACGAAAAAAAAAATAATAGAAAATAATTAAACACACAAAACGCAAAAACGTTATATAAAAGAAATTGAATAAAATTGTAAAAGCATAAACGACACATGTAAAGTATTCAACGATATATTTCCCTCTTGTTTCTTTGCGTGAATAAACTTGTTGTGTAGGCTTTTACTCTTTACACGTGTAGCCAATTGGTATACTTATATATCTAGGTACATTTGTACTGTCAGAGTCAAACGCGAAAAAATGCCTACATTCATGACTTGTAAGCTGTGCTCTTAAATTAAAAAAAAAAAAAAAGCACAACTTGACTTTCTGGATGAGCCCTTAACTATATAATAAACGAGATGCACGATGTGTATGTTCTTGTTACTCTGTCAATGTGAAGTATATATGTGAAGTATATGAAAACACGTGACTTTTATGGAACGTGGCTTACACGTGTGTGACTGTGAAAATTGAGCTTTTTTATTCTCGCGTTGCTTTCCAAGAGATAGAAAGAAAGAGAGAGAGAGAAAAAAAGTCGATTGGCTTAGCGAGACTAATTTTGAAATCTTGCTTTTTAAGAAATGCTGTTTATGTATACATACTTGCTCTGCTATTATAATATATGCTGGTGACGTACTATTTTAATTAAATATTTTTGCATATTTATTTTCTTTATCGTTAATTGAAACAAGAGTAATATAATGCTAAAGTTTTTTTTTTTTTTTATTTGAATATGCATTTCTTGGTATATAAATATAAACGTCGTACAAAAGTTTTGACTAATCGTATTTTTTTTTTTTTTTAAGACTAATTTGTCTATTGTTCAATTTTCAAATTTCTTGATTATACATACCGGTTAATTTTAATTGCGACCTACAATTTAATAAATGTATGAGGAAAAACCTTTAAATTCATGAAAATTTAAACCAGGACGGAAATTAAAATTTTATGCAGTATATCGAGAGAGAAAAATAGTCGACGAAAAAAAAAATATATCATTGTTAATCAAACAATCGATTCTTCATCTAAAATTTAAAAAAAAAAGAGTCGTTTCGTTTTTAAATTAACCCACTTTCGATTCTTATAACCATTAAAAGGAAAAAATGTTGATACATTTTGTTTTTATCAATGTTAAATTTATACTTTGCTTTCGTCACTAGGCTCCTTCTGTTTTATCTTTCTTTTATTATTAAAACGAAAGTCAAAAATAAGATGCTTTTCATAAAAACTGAAATTCGATGAGCTGACTTAATTGTTCGACGAAAATATCATTTATGAGGAAAGAAAAGAGAGAGGAAAAAAATTGTCTGACGTTCGAGACTACGTCCGAGTTATTGATTTTTTATTGACCATGAATATAAGTTTTTGTCTAAATATCTAATGAACGAAAAGTTGAATTTTTGTTATTCAAGTATTTAAAATTTGATAAAAATACTTGTTAATGTCGAGTGATAGATAATTTTATTCAATTCACTAAATTGAAAAAAAAAATTATTTGTACGTTTCATAAATTATATATTTAATTGTATAATTGTTTTATTTTTAATTTGATTAAAATGAAATGTAGTTTTAAATACAATTAAAATTTCAATAAAATACAATTTTCTCTGAAAATTATTATTGAATTCCCTCCTTCTCTGCAAAAAAAAAGATTGCAGAAATTTTTACTGATAAATGCAAAATTAATGTACATAAATTTATACTGTCAATTTCATAAATAAAATGACTCTTCGTTATTCGAAAATATACGTAAAATAAAAAAAATGTAAAAATTTTCAATAAATCGTACAAAATTTAATTTTGAATGTAATAAATTTGAAATTGAAAAAAATGTACTTCGTTCGTCTTATAACAAAAAATGTTATTTGTGCAAAAAAAAATTGAAATAATAATTGATTTATGAAAATAACATATACATGCATACATACCTACACGTATTTTCTGTAAATGGTGTATAACAATGCAATAAATTTACCTATTGACATTAAATCTATGGGGTCAATTTAATTTAATTATATCCTGCCACTGTCATAGGGCATTTTTCTTTCTCTCTCTCTAGATACATCCTGATATATTTTAATTAAAAATCGATTTTTCAATACTTGAACCTTAAATCAAATTTATGATTATAAAAATTGTAGTTTTATATTATTTTCACAATCACGTTCATTCTTATAACTTCAACTTAATTTCTAATCTATATAACCAATCGCATAAAAATTATCTGGCACTAGTGATATAAGTACTCAGTATCTTAAATCATGAAAGAAGACGCTATTACGTTCTCTTAGTAAAAGTGTGTGTCTTTCGTTCGACCGTAAATTTTTTTTTTTTTCAAGCATCCGTTTTTCGTCACTCTCGATTGCTCGAAATTCCCCTTACTTGAATGTTCCTTTTTTGCTTTCTCAAAGAGAAAGCTTTGTAACGGTGAAAATTTTTGATTTGGTTTTTTTTGGTTTTCTTGACGTTTTGAAGGTTCCTGAACTCAAA
>JAPYZE010002219.1:0-24220 GCA_030522805.1 Leptomastidea abnormis
TCTCTCTCTCTCTCTCTCTCTCTCTCTCTCTCTCTCTCTCTCTCTCTCTACATCGTGAATCAGCGTTTTATTAATAAATGGTTTGAACTTCGTATGGGCTACATCATTGCTGGGCTTTGGATTCACATTAATCTTATTTTGAATAATTACCGACTATATTTGAGCAAGTTTTAGACATTGTCGACAAATGACTCGAAGTTGTCAAGTAATGTGCGTATATATAAAAATTAAATTCAAGAAAATAGACATGATTTAAAATATCTGTTTTTGATTTTCATTACATTCTTTATTTTTCAAAGAGATTTATGATATCGGATTTTATCTTCTTTCTTATTCTTTGATTTATTCTTTTTATTTTTCAATAAAAAAAAAGTTTCTAATAAAGTTTGTTTCATCAAAAAAAAAATTTTTTTCGTAGTCATATATATAATATTTACTTAACTTTGTTCAAAAACTTTAGTTTGGCTTTGTTCAACTTTAATAATTGACATACGTGTTATATCCAGATTATAATTAATACATATTAAATTTTCAATGAGATAATATATAGTTATAAGCATAAATACACAATACTCCTCGATTGGATATAATAGAATATAATGACGTTGAGTTTAGATTAAATTTGCAAGTGGCTGTTGACAGGGTTAGCAGCAGGTGCATAAAGCTATTATATATATAATAGGTATTGGACATAAGCATACAAGAGAGAGACAGACAGAGAGTATTCACAAAGCGTATAATTTTCGAAATATGTTAATTTAATTAATATCATATATTCAATCGATAGCTTGTCAATAAGTTTTTTATTCCTTCTTTTTTTTTTTTTTTTTATAAAATACATATAATTAGTTGTACGACCAAAAATATTTTTTATATAACAACAAATAAAAATTTTATTTTTTTATTCTTAAAAAGGTATGCTCTTAAATCGTTTAAAAAAACAAAAAAAATAAATAAATTTTCAAGCCAAATCCCCTTTATATAACTCTCTACACATAATTCATCTAGCTACAATATAGCTAGCCTCGTATTTTTGCGCGTTTAGAAGGATTTCAGTACTTGGCGTTAAGCTTATCCAACAATAAGCATTATATTAAGTGCATCATCGTCTACAATGTTTTTTCAGCAAATTCGTTATTATTGCAGAAGCTCGTGTCCTAAAAAGTTTATCTTTCTGAGAAAAAAAGAAAAGAGGAGACGACACTTTTCACGTGAGAGCTATTATAATGTTTTTAAGCTTTTTTTCCCTACTTGAGCAGGCGTTTACTTAAGACGAGAAAAGCCAAGAAGTTAATGTTTTTGTCGGGAAATTGATGTACGTTTAGAGAAGGAATGGTTTTTTTTATGGGTGATGTGTATATGTGGTGCTAGAATAAGAAAAAATGTGGATTAATTTGGATGTATTAGTGATAATTATTATTTAATTGCAGAAATTAGTGGATAATAATTCAATTAGATCTTAAAGCTTGAAGAAATTAGATTTAAATAAGATTTTTACATGAAATTATAATTACAATTGGCGAAATTGATCAAAGCGTATTCAACGATTAAAAATGTAAATTAAAGTTTAAAACTTTATGAATTCCTTTAATTTAGGATTACCATGTAGCTTCACTCTTTAAAAGATCCTTTGGTAATTAGACGAGTATTTTAAGAAGAATAAAAATTTAATTAGAGCAAAAGGTATTTTATTTTTTTTTTATTAGTCCCAGATTTATTTTTAATTTTTTTTGTTACGAATAGCTTTATATGGGCCAATGCGTTATAATATTGAATTTGTACTGATTCTCCAAGCTTGAGGCTATAAACTATATATTTAATAATGTCGTCATAGAAGATACACATATAACAAAATCATCTAAGCATATTACAGTGCTTACTATGTTTAAGAATTTTCTTAACAACTTTACATAGGGTCGGATAAAGAATTTGCGTAGAGTCTAAAATAGGGATATATCCTTTTCATCAAATTTTTCTCATATATTTATATACCTACCTATGCTATTTTGTGCTACCTCAACACTTTTTTTCTTTTTCTTCTTCTGCCCTGAGGGATACACATAATTTACATATTTTTTGGTCTCACAAAGAGCCTATACGTCAAGGGATGTATTAAAATATTTTCCTCTTGAATCGTTTTGTTGTGGTCTCTTTCTCTCTATACAGACAGTAAAAATTTTCTCCGCAATTTTTTTTCTTCAAAAATAATTTAAAAAATTTTTTTTTTTATTTATTAAATTAATTTTATGAAACATGTCGATGTTTACATCTTAATTAATTAAAATAACGACAATATCTCGTTAAATTATTGAAATAAAATCAAACTTTATAACGTCGTAGTACATCGTTAATTAATATTCTATAAACTTTAACTAAATTACTCGAAAGTTAGAAACGCAGTTACATCGTCTGCTGCAGCTGATAAAAAAAAAAAAGATTTATTTTAATTTATTACTATCATCTTAACGCATGTACCGAGCGCGGTAACTCTTTACTGTTAACGAAGATAAGATCGTTTATTTTTTACCTTTGAAATACACTCGATGTGTGTGTATATTTTACGCTTATCTTATATTTTCAAAGTATACCTGCTGCATTCGAGTGTCAGCCAATGGGATATTTGTAGAACAATTTGTAGATATTTCAATTTTATATACACACATACACTTTAACAAATTATTGTCTCTCGCAATTTAAAATAATCGTATTAATCAATTATTTTATTTGATTATTCTTTTACAATATAAAAATCTTATTATCGTAAATTATTTGGAAAATAATCAAAATTTTCATATCACTTTATATTTACGACACATATTTAAATAATGCCATAATACTACAACTGAATTTATCTAATAATAAAAAATAAAAAGACTTCATAAGTCATACTGCTCTTTAAACATTTAATTCTATTTAATCTCTATACGATATATATCCTAAGCTGCAGCAGTAGCGAGCTTTTATAAAGTAAAACAATCGATATACAGAGTCAGACAGAAAATACTATGAATGTTTCAAGTTAAACTGCACAATATCTTCCTTCAGGCAATGAAATGAAAAAAAAAAAAAAAAAAAAATATTCGATACATTTATCTCAAGATTGTTTTTCTTCTTTTTAAAGCATATAATATTGCCTAGGGGATGCAAGCATTGGTTAACGTACAATTTTGTTAAACGCCCGAGAGGAAAATTAAATTTATCAAATATAAAAAAAAAAATATAGGATCACGTGATGAGTGATGCTGTGCTGGATCATTTATTTGGTATATAAGATAGACAGGAAATATTTGTATATACATATATTATATATAATAAAAAGAAATATATGAAAAAAAAAAGAATTGCTACTCTTTTCGTGAGTCATGTTCGTGAAAAGAATACGAAAGCAGCCTGAGGGGGAGGTGCAGAAAGTGTATAGAAATGGCTGTGATGCTAGAGTTAATAAACCACCACGATGTTTTCCGTCTTGGGTATGTATATAATACCGATGGGAGGGAAGGGGGTTGAGCTGTGTATATAGGTGAGGACAATACCAGGGTGAGGATCAACAGAAATTGCTATATATAGAGTTGAGGAAATGCAGTAGAATATAATGTTGTTGTTGTGTGTGTGTGTGTGTGTTAATGCAGTCGCGTTGAGTGCCTTGTGTATATGAAATGGAAGGTATATATTTAGATGACGTTATTGTTCACATAATATGTAGGGATGCATTATAACATTTTCATGGATGATAGTGTATAGTCATTTTGGACTTTTGTTGATAATTGAACAATATCTTTTTTTTTATGATATTTGGGAGGCTATGTTTTTTTTATCGTCAATAAAAAATTTTTAATTTACGTAATTATATAATTAATTAATATCTTGATTGAAGTTTGTTCTAATTCAAAGTGACGTTATAGAAATAAGCAGTATCGGTTCACTTAAACCTTGATTTAATTTATCTATTTCAGTTAGTTTTGATTAAGGAATGCTTACCATAAATTCAAATTTAAATGGAAAATCGAACGTTTGATCAAGATTCATTAGTTTGAAAATATCATTTGGGCATTCAGATTTGAAATCCATTAGTTTTCCGGTGTCATAGCTTCCACAGTGATTTAATTTTACTTGGTCGTTACAAACGGTACATCTATATACATATTATACAGAAAGGGTATTTCAATTATTAAAATAAAATTTATTCAATAAAAGAAAAATTTTTATGACATCCTTTATTTATTTGTTATTAATAAAATCAAAAGAAATAAACAGGAAAACAAACAGTATTCATAAAATTGAAAGAAAAAAATAATGAAAGAAACGAAGCGAGAACAAACAAAAAAATATTTACATCGCAAAAGCTATATACAAATGTCATCGACTTCTTTATTAAAAAATATATATATATTCAAAGAAAGAAAATTTAATTTCAATCCGAGAATGAAATTGCCAGTGAAATCCTTAAATTATGAGCGACGTGCTGTTATAAATAAAAACGTAAGCTTTTTTTCTTGTAAAAAAAACGAAAAAAAAATAAAAGTCTCTTTCGCATATACACGGGGGTAAACAAAAGAGCGAGCTTGAAAGTTGGTTTGAATCGTGTATATACATGTAGCGACGTGACGTTAACGATCTTTTCGACGAATACGATTCAATGCGTATTTACGCGAAGTTTATAAAGCAAATGCTATACCTTTCGAAAGTTTGTGTACATTTTTTTTACAGACGCCGAAAAGTTAATGAATTTTTCTTTTTTTTTTACCTCTAGTGAAAAAAAAACTGAATCGGATTGGTGTGTACGAATCATATATTGCGAGAATATTTAAAGTTAGGAAATCAGTAATTTTCAAACTTCGGCTAGTATTTAATCAATAATTGAATTTTCGTTTACTTTATTGAAACATTTCAAAGATGAGTATTTAATACTGATTTAAAAATTTTTCAAATAACACCCCTCACAAAAGTTAATTTCTTTAATCAACAAACTAAATTAAATCTTATTTTAAATAAAAACATGAATTGAAGTATCAAAACATTTTTTTTTATTCATTTTCAAATATCTAAGTTTTCACTGCACGTATACGCTTCACTTTTATTTTTTTTTTTTATTTTTTTTTTCCACTACGATGAAGGTCCATATATACATGCTTCTGCACAAGACGGGCACATAAAGATAAAAATTCTTAAGATAAGACGCTCGAGAGAGAGAAAAAAAAAAGTGAAAAAGAAGAAAAAAAGAGATGTGAGTCGATGGCGTGAAATTCAATGGAAATTCTTATGTGCAGTGTATATTATGTAAAAAACTTGCAGGCGCCAAGAATATCCTGTCATCGGCAGGTTCTCCTATCATTACGATCACCTTGACTCGCCACTTGCTTTTCGTCTGCATTTACCTTAAAAGCTTATAACATGTTTTTTTTTTTTTTTACTTTTCCACGAATAAACTTGATAATTTGTATTTGGTTTTTAAAGTAAAATGCTTGAAACTTGTTGAAATATTTGTAATGAATTATTTATTGCAATTCAAATTTGATTGTTGATTTTAAATTTACTATTTATGAGTGTATAAATATTTAAGAATTTGAGATGTGATACCTTTTTCACTTGATATTTCAACAAACATTGTTTGCGATACGTTTTGACATGGTATTTTAAAAAAGTAATTTACGATCTTGACACACGCAAAATTTTTCGTTTTAAATTATTGTGAAGCAAAAAGAGAAAAAGAGATAGTGAAATAGAAATTTCCAATATCACGTGAACCGTTTAACTTTGGTTAATTGTATAGCTGAGAGAGAATCGTCCAAAAACGAATTTCAATCCATTTTTAAATTGGAATTTACTCTGATCTCTGTAATTCTGAATTTAATTAATTTTAAGATTCTTATAATTTACTAAAATTCCAGAAAAAGTTATTTTTTTTATTTTCTTAATAAAAGTATATTAAATATATTAAATTCCTCCAATTAAACTTCAAAGGTATTATAGACATTCTTTCAACAACAATAAAATTAATTAAAAAATACACAATTTTTAATTTATCATTGTAAAAATAAAAAGTTTTTATTATTAAAAAAAAAAGAAAAAAAAATATTTTTCTTAATAAATCTTTTTCATTTCAAAATTCATTAAACCTAAAAGTACATACGCAGAGTATAAAATCAACACAAATCTCATTATTCAAACTCGCACTTCTATCTAATTACAAACATTCTCTTTACTCTCATCTGTGCAAGAGTTCAATTTAATTTTCAAAAAAGCTTTTCCTTCAACAAAATTTTCATCCCTCATCCCAACAAGTCATCGTTTTTATTTTATGTTCAACCCCTTTTACAATATTCATTACACGTTCTACTATCCCTAACAAACCTTTTTAACCCTTTAACTATTTTCTATCAGCTCCGCAGGTGCATATAACAATTTACGTCACACAGAGTAGCATATCTCTTACATATAAGCTATTGCATATATACTATACCAGAAAATCGTTTTCTCTTCTCAAATCCCCTTTCAGATCCGTAACCTTAGCGTTGTATAGTCTCATCCCCGTCGTTTCCCACGTAAGCTGAGCCTCTATACCTCTCAGTTATATACCCTCAGTGAAATTGATATTAGCCAATGTATACAGCTATATGAATGCAGCCTGGAGGCTATAGATACATTATACACTCATCTACATACGACCTAAAGACGTAGATAAGAGAAAGAGGCAAAGAAATTTACTTTATTTGCAAGTTGATTTCGTTGTGTAACCGTTTGAAAAAAAAACGATAATTTAAGTTACATACGGAGACTTAAATGCTACTAACTTATTTTATTAACAATTTTAAGTTCACATAATATTAGATATTATTTATCAAAAATTTCATAACTTTCATGGAGATAAACATAAAGTTATGTCTTATGTCTGGCTAGATTTGATTACAAAACTTGTAAACTAAAACTTGACCTAAGAGTAATTTGAGCTTTTTTTGAGATATTAAATTAAATTTCTAAATTCAATAGATCTATCCAATTTTGTTTTAGATTGGTATCGTTTTTTTTTTTTTTTTTTTTTTTTTTTTTTTTTTTTTTTTTTTTTTTTTTTTTTTTTTTTTTTTTTTTTTTTTTTTTTTTTTTTTTTTTTTTTTAGATGCATACGCTGCAATGGGTTTATAAGGGATTGTCTGGATTTTGTCGTCAACCAATAATTTATATAGGTACATACCCGAATAGCTTCTTTATACCGACCTTTGCTTTTTTATTCAAATAAATTTTTTTTTTTTTTATTCAGATTCTCATGTCTCGTATAATCCATATCTTTTTTAAAACTTTTTTAAAACTTATAAATGCAAATACAGTACAGTAGCGTAAAAAATCTCGCGAAATTTTTAATAATATCGATTTTGTAAGATTAAAAAAAAAAAAAAATCATAAAAATTCGCATTGATACATGCAGACATGCGATTCCTTACTCTTTAAAATTTCACAATTCAAAAGTGTTTTTGCTTACAATCAACAAACCCATATTTTATAAAAATTAATTTAAATCCCAATCGTTTTATATAAATGTTGAGCTTAAATTTCGAGAGTATAAAGAGATGAAAAGAAAGGAATTTAATGGCGTTAGCAATTTCCGTATGGATCAATTTGCAGCTGCAGTATATGTGTCTATATGTATGTAGGTATAAAGCTGCAAATATACACACACTTAGCAGATCCGAAAATTCCATTCGTTTCTCTCTCTCTCTCTCTCTCTCTTTCTCTCTTTTAAGCAAGCACTATATATACAACCTCATAAACACCTCGACTCAGCTTTATATATTTTCCATCGGCCGTTTTTTTCCTCTCTCTTTTTCATCATAAATTCATGCAAATCGACACCTCGACCAAACGGTTATATCGTGGCTATTGATTCGCAAAAATATTCTCGCTTTCATATTATACAAAAAAATTTTTTATTAAAAAAAGTTCCAAGCAGCTCGATTCCCATATATTACTCTTGGTGGTATAAAATAGTAAAAAAATTCAGTTGACCATCGTGAGCTTTTTGTAGTGTAGGTCAAAGCACGTCTTCCTTTCTCACTTTGTCTTCTTGAGGAAGTGAGAATTTCATATGCTTGTAAGGAAGTATGTATAAGATAGCTATTTGATTATATTGTGTGTAGGATAATATATGCCGATCTACATATTTGATTTTCACGAGTCACCGGTTTTATTTGTTGGTGAGATGTTGTATACATTGAGAAGAGCCTTATGATAAAGAGTATTATTTGATGGTCTGTCTTGATTATTGTTTCGCTCTGACACCCAGAATATTAAGTCGAGCGATTAATAATGAGGTGATATTAGTGTGTGATGATGATGTTGGTTTCAATGTTAATATAATGAATTAAATCATAATACATATATTTATATAAATGGACAACTAAAGCTTGAAACATTTAATGTTTGATTAGCAATTATAGAATGTTGTCTATACCTTTGCTTGATAAAAGCAAATGTCGTATTAAGTATTGTATATATAAAATGATTTTATTAATTTTAGTTTTCTTGGTAAAAATAAATATTCGGCAATTTCGATGAACATACACACACATATACACATTGATTTGCTTGGATAAATAATTGGGGCATTCCAAAAAAAAAAATGATGATGTTGAAAGAGCGATTAAATGATCAAAGAGAATTATTTATATTGAATGGAGACTTTCTTTTTTATTAGAATTGAAATCAACTGATTTTAATTTCAAAATTATACGAGAATAGGTACCATTTTTTTTATTATTACTAAGAATTAAATTAATAATTTAGTCTTTAATGTGTTATCGTGTTAATAATTAAAATTTGTTGATCTAACATTATTAGGTTAACATCATTTAAAATTTAAGCATTGATAAAATATTCAACAACATTAATTTAACATGATTATTTATTAAATAATTAATTACCAATACTACCTACGATTTAATAGATATAATTTTAGACTAAAAAATAATAATTAAAATATAAATTAAATAAAAAAAAATATTAATAATAAACTCCAAACACCTTATCATAATACAAATAATTTATTATACCTAAATAAAAATAATATCTAATAAACAAATCATAAACTATATAATAACATAAACTCTGTCCATTTCATTTGTATCCACACACACACACACACGCGCGTAATTTTCATACCCATAATACACATTGTAATCCTCTAATTGAAGAAGTTTGACCCTCCACAGGCGCCGGGTTGGTCATAGCGGTTAATACATATCACAACAGCAGCAACAGCAGCAGAGAGTGGTATAGCCCCAACTAATCCTCCACTTCCGTCGCTTGTCAGCTTTCCCTCTCCTTCCCCCTTCCCTCTTCATCTCATCTCATCCCCATTTTGCGTATACAGCTTTCCCTCTTGGAGCTCGCGAGAACGTATACGTATATATATATATATACCTAATACGCAATTACCCATTCCCTAAAGCCCAGGGCGTCTATCTCTCGCTCACCGCTACTTTCAATTATTGCGACTACTCTTATATATGTTGCTAGCAACTCACGTATCTTTCTCCATGTTAAACGTCCACACACGTATAGGTATATTCATTTAAATTCAGTTTACTATAGTTTATATGCTGGTGGTCAAGAAATTCTATGTGTATATTTACACTTGAATATTTCGTGTTTAGTCCTTGGTACTCTCTTTACCACGTAATATAAATAAATTAGATGAAATAATTTTGGGATCAAGTTTATTATATATTTTATAGTTGAGATAATATTTTGTATTAATGGACTTTTTTAAATTGATTAGAAATTTAAGTGTATTAGGAATTTTTATATATACAAATTGTGTGTTCGATTGACGATAGAGTTATTGTCAATTTGTGGCTTTACTGAATTTTGATCAATTTTATGTGGTTTATATATACGAGGTTTATGAAAATCTTGTATTATATTTAATAGGAGTTCTTATAGTAAAGAAGAAATAAAATTTTATTTTATGCTTTTGTTCGAATGGAAATTGGGATGTTCAAAATATTATAGTGATCGTAAAAGTATAGGATAAGTAAGTTAAAATTGAAACTATTTGAAAACGAACTTTAATATGGATCAATGTAAAATTTATGTTGGCAATCAAATTTTTTTTAATCATTTTTTGCATAGAATATTATTGGCTTAACCGAAAGTGTAAGAAATTGTGTTTTATTTTAAAAGAAATAAAATTTTGTCATTTCTAAACTAGAATTTATCGTTGTGACATAATTTTGAAAAAAAAGGAAAAAGAAAAGAAATGAAATTGATTGTAAAAAAAATATAAAAATAGAAATCGTGCAAAGAATTTTTAAAATACTCTGTCATATAAAATTTGTATAAATTTTTTTTTCTTCATTTTTTATCTAACAAATGACCAAGTTTTTCTAACATGTTGCATAACGTAAAAGTAATTCTTTATGCAAAACTATAGGCCCATATGTCAAAGCTAGACAAATCATCGTATCAAGAGCCACACGTGCTAAAAATTATCTATTATATACCATTAAATACATTTTATTTAGCCAAACTAAAAATATAAACTTTCTAATTTTTTTATTATAATACTTCTGTGTGCTATTATTTTGCATCGCATGGGACTTCACAAGTATTAAAATTTTTATTTACTCAAAACAAATTATTAAAAAAAAACACACGACCTTTACACTTTTTTTTTTATAACATGTGCGTGTTTAAAAGCTTTGTCATTTTTTTATATAGCAGACTTCATTCACTTACATGTATATTACGTCAAGCTTTCAAAAGTTTAACACGTTCTATATATATTTCTCAACGTTAAAGTCGACATTTCATTTCCATACTGTCATATATATGCGCTTGCGCGTCCGTCAACTCTCGTTGCACATACGTACACATACACACACATACTACATCAATTATTCATTTTCCTGGAGAAAACGCCCTTCTGTTACGACTGCTTTAATTATTTAAATTTTCATGGACCTTTATATTTCAAAAATCGTCTTTTTTACAAAATATAAGAGACTGCTAGTATACGACTTTTGCTGAAAATAAAATTTTAAAAGGAATTCTTACATTTTTTTTGGGAAAGTAGTTTCTTATGATAAACAGGTAGTAAAAAACTTTAAATTTTTTATAACTATATAAATAAATATGTATTTATTCATTATCTATAATAATTAAATGGCATGATATTACTTTTTTAGTAAAATTATTTTATAATAAAATTCTGTCAATTAGCAAAAAAACAAAAAAAAAAGTCAAGTGTAAGCACTTATGAAATAATAAAAAAATGACAAGTATACCAATTAGACATATATGCAGTAGACTTTGATTAACAGTTCGTAGGTTGTGGGTACTGCTTCCTGTCTCCAACAAGCTAAGTCATTACGCACATCTTAGCCCGAAATAAATTCAATAGAGAATTAAATAAAGCTTAATAATGTAGGTAATAATTGACAATTTAAAAAAAATTTAATATCGTAATAATATTCTTATTAAAAATTTCACTTTTTTTTATAATATTATCAATACTATTTTAAGTCTCACCCAGTGACATTTTCAAAACCAACTCGAAAAATAGCAAAATAATACTCTCTAAAAGTATACAGCCAAACCAGCTATTCACCAAAGTTCACCCTCGCACAGGTCATAGTTTACCTTTTCCAAAACAGTTTTAGCCCCTACAGGCAATATATATGTATACATAAGTGTGACACGTACAAATTCGCAACTGAGAATCTTGTTTCCAATGCAGGTAACGGTATATATAGGTACGACGTGCTTCTCACAAACGTAGCCACAATTCAATTACATCTCCAATGTGTTCGATTTCTCGGTTGGTATATATATACGATACAAGTTTACGACGGTATGTTATGGCTAGTAAAGAAATTAGAAACGAGTATGTATTTCTTTTAATTGAGTCTAATGTTAATTTTATATGTTTTGTAAATAAGTTAAAACTTCTAATTCGATTTTCATAGAAATTTGAAAAAGAATCGAAATAACGACAAAAGTTTTTTATTTTTTCGTTTAATTAATATTTATTTAATTTTTCTTTTTTTATAATATTTTGAAACTTTGTATTTAACGAATATTTAGAGATATTCCCTTGGGCTTTAATAACGTTGAAAGCCTGTATAGTTTAGTAAGTTATACAGTTGACATAGAAGTGTCATATAGAAATTTGATATTTTGATTGTAAAATTAATTCATATTAGAATGGTAATGTTATAATATACGTTTTCATTTATTATATCTGTAGCATAAAAATAATAAATAATTCTTGTTGCGTTGTTAATAAATCTGAAAAAATTGATAATATTTATCTACATTGGTCGATCGAATTTTCGAAAATTTAATATCAGAAAAATAGTTAAAGTAAATAGGGTTCTGGTGTGGCTCAGTTTAGTAGAACACTGGCTTCGCAATCCATAAGTGGTGGGTTCGATTCCCGGCATCTACTATGTTCTGAGCTCGCTTAAGCTTTAACCGAAATACACTTGATAAGAGTGTCTTGGTAAAAAGGTGTTCATTGATGAATTTGCTGTTTTTTCGTCAGAATTTGACACGTCCCAAATTTTTATAGATCTGGTGTATTACAAATTTCAAATTCAAACAAAATTTTTATTTTTTATTTTATAGAGACAAACATTCACAAAAAGTTTCATATCAAATTATTTTTAGTAACTAAAAACATACAATGATCGATTCTCGCAATTTAGTTAAATTTATTAAATAAATAATAAAAAAATAATTTAATGTTTAATTGATAATTAAAACATCACTATTATTAATTAATATTCAACCTAAAGAAGAAAAAAAAATTAAGCACAATTCATTTTCTATTCACGCAGCAACCCTTAGCCGTATATTTTCCCAAACTTTGTATATAGTATAGCTAAAAATTTATCCAACTAATCGTACAATAAAGAAATCCAGCATCCGCTTAGCTTATTTGAATATTTTATCTTCTTGCTGTACCTATTATACATCGAAAGCAGAAGGTATATAGTATAAAACTCGATCCAGCACCACCACTACCACCTCCACAAATCTCTATTAACACTTTTCTTTTAGAGTGAGAGAGAGAAAGAGGCAGGGAAGTAAAGAGGCGAGAACGTCCGGACTAACTGAATAGCCAGTCTTAAACTGGGTTAACTCACTCGGAAGAAAAAAAGAAAAGAAAAGAGAGACAGCTAGAAACGCGCCATTAGGAACATTAGCTGATATCTCCTCTTCCCCTTTTTCTCTTTACCTTCTCCATCTCCTCGTCTCATCCTCACATTCATCTCCCCCTTTTGTCTTTGCCTCATGTGCTTTTCCGATTCCGGTGAGAACAGGGTGAGGAGGGGGGAAATCACGCACTTTTAATTAAATCTCGCTGCTTCGCTCCGGGCAAGATATCGACTCTACTCTCCCATCTTTCTTTCTCTTTTTCTCTACGTACGTATGTAGAGATGGAAGCACACATACATACTTATAGCTTCAATCCAGTGGAAGCTGCGATTGACGGATGTGCTTACGCGAATTACTCCTATACGATCAAACGCAATCGTTGTGTGTGTGTGTGTGTGTGTGTGTGTGTGTGTGGTCGTATATATGTACGCGACGGTTAGATAGTCCAGTCGATTATCGGCTTAATTCCTATACGCATATCTTGCGCTTCGCAAGCAGCGGCAGCAGCCAGATAACGATCTAGAGAATCCACGAGTGTGGATTCCCTCAGATTGTGTATAGCATCAAAGGGAATTAGCGATTAGTCGACGCGTGTCAAGTAGGTGTGGGTATAGGTATATATGTAGGTACCTATATATCTTGTGTGAATTGTCACTATACATATATATATATATATATATATATATATATTCGATTTGATTCAATCTAACATTGGATATCATATTTTAATATTTAATAATAACATATTTTACTTATATCTATATAATGTGGATGTATTGTTAAAATTTTTTTGTGGCTTATACCAATATTTACGTTCATCCATACACCTCGTTTTTTTTTTAATCTAACGTCAATCATGCACGTTGTACCAGTTGATCGTCTCGGAGATTTTTCAGTCAAGTGGATTTTACACGCGACGAAAGACTGGTTTTGATCGAAAGCTTGATATCGCTAGACATGTATGTTATCGATGGTATTTGAAGTTTTTTTTTGAAAAAAAATGAAGTTTGTAGGTATAGAAAAATATTAATTTATTTATTTTGTTGATTGAATGATTAATATTGTTTCATTTAACTAAATGTTTTAAATTTTGTTTTTATATTTTTTTGAATTATGAAACTTTTGTCTGACCAAATAGTCTACTTTTCTACTGACGTATCGAATATTTATATGAAAATATGTTAAAATTTATTCTTTTAACATATCAATCTATTCTCTATTATTATTTTTTTTACTTTTTAAAATAATTTTTACAAAACAAAGTGAAAGAATACAATTCTTCATTTTTTTAACGCAACACATCCACATGTTTTCATTCAAACGTTAAAACCAGTTTATCCGTCTATTTTAAAACTACAAACTCCAACGCCAAGCAGTCTATCCTTTCTAACTTATATACAAATAAACATGTTTTGCTAAGATATAGAGCTAATCAGTTATTTTTCTTTTAAAACTTTTTTACTTTCATTTTTTACTTTTTTTCTCCAATAAGATTAATTATAAAACTTGTTTGAGACAACACATATACTTACACTGTGCATCAATACGTAACTTTGTCATAAGGTGAAAAAAAAGTTTAAGTTATCAGGTCAAGTACATAAACAAGATGCAATAATTAAAAGACATTAAAAGTTATGTGTATGAGTATTTATGTGCGTATATCATCGTAACATAGACTTCTCTTAATTAATTGATTTAGTAAATAAATAAATAAATCTCGATGCTAAATTGGCGGAACATCAAACTGATAATAGTAAAAATAATCAAAGATAAAAATACAATTTAAAACTAATTTAAAAAAAAAAAAAACATTCGTGCAATTTAATTACTTTATATATTCATGTATCAACGATTTTCCTAAACTTAAACGTTCTCTCCTTCTATATACTATAATGAATTTCAAAGATTCAAGTTCACGATAACAGAATTTAGAAAACTAGTTTGCTTTATCGCATTTCGTCCATATAGTCTACATACTTACCATTAAGAATCACTTTTCTCTCTCTCTCTCTCTTTACTATTCAAATTGTTAATTTTGCTTATACTGTTTCAAACAAGTTTTGCGAAAGCTTAAAAGCGTGAACATACAACCAACCTTGTTTCTATCTATGTATATACTATATACGTACAAAAACTTTAATTCTAACGAATGCACATATGTATATGTATATAACTGAGATTTCAAGCAGTATAATTTCATCGTGAACAGAGAAAGAGACAATAAATCGTAAAATATAAGTTACTATAACCCATAAGGTCATCTTATATCATATTGTACTTTGTATGCTTGTGTGTATCTGATTTGCCTCACGCTGAGTTCGTTGATAGCATTTCATTACCATATATAGAAGCTTAAATGGACTGCACCTTGCTGATTATGTACGATATATATTTGAAATAAATTTACGTGACAATGTATGTTTGTGTGTGGGTATAAATATATGCGTGTTTAAAATGGTATATCAATTTAAATTCCGATCGTTTTATAAAATTATTATTGTGTGAAAGGATTAAATGAATATAATAAAATTTAATGCAAGCTTGAAAAAATTTGAAATGTTAAATTTGCGTGAAAAAAAAAGAGTAAATTAACATTTATTTTCTGCTCGTTTATTTTAATAATAAAAATAAAATAAAATAAATAATAAAGTGTCAAGTGAATATAAAAGCAAATTTGTGTATTTGCAAAAGTGCGTGGGAGTTGAAATTAAAAAAAATATAAAATGCAACCATCTGACTTTAGTATACGGGTAACTTTGACATATTTTAGAAAACGTAAAAATTTATATATAATATTCTAGACAATCAAACGGAGCTTGAAATTTTTTAAAAATATAAAAAAATGTACAGTATATAGGATGAAATGATATCCAAACGTCTTGCATCAAGAAATGTATGTGTGTGTGACAAAGTTGTTAAAACAGCCAAAACTCGTCATGACGTTCGTTTCCGGGAAAAGCATAAAAAAAAGTGCAAAGTTTGACACTTTATCAAAATTTTATATCAGAGAAAGTAATAGAGAGAAAGAAATATTAAAAGAAACGTCGATGTTTTAACTCAAAAATTTTTTTTATTTAGCTCAATGGTATCTGTATACAGCTGGAAAAGCTTTAAAAAGCTCGTAACTCTTAACTCTCGCTCTTATTCGTCAAATGTTTATATGTGTCTATATATTATATACCTACAAACATCATCTCACAAGCTTGCACCTTTTTTAAGAAAGCTTTACTATTATATCTTTTTTTTTCTTTCGCAATGCAACGAGCAGAAAGTTAAAGCAACTTTACACGTAGCTTCTTCTTGGTAAAATGTAATAAAGCACGATACACTTAAGCCTTCTTTCAGTCAGTTTTTAATTTTCCTTTTTTTTTTTTTATTTATTTCGCAGTGAAAAAAATCAGTGGTCTTTTCACACTTGTTATTTTCCCATACACGCTTTTGACGCCATGCACAACTTTTCATTCCTCAAATAAACTTTGTATGGCGAGATATGAATAAAAAAAAAGAGCAAAGTAACAAATTATATTATACTCATATTGCGCGTGTGGTTGCACGTGCGTGTATTCAACTTCTTTTTTATTTTTTTTTTTATTTTTCTCTTTTTGCTTGGAAAATGTCAAGCTGAGTAAATCAAGCTTAAAGCGTTGTCGGCTTTCTTAAAGTCCCGTATTTTCACGTCTCTAAGTTGTGCGTAAATAATATAAAAAAAATGTTACTTTTTACTTGACATTTATCGTCATAAACATACGTACATAAGTCTATGTTATATGCATAAACTCATTTAATTTATTTAAAATAAAAAATAAAATAAAAATATTCCTATGCACACCTTATAATCAAACTTTCACCTTAATTTCAAATTTTTAACAAGTACTCGAAACTTCTAGATAATAATAATAATAATTATAATAATTATAAAAATCTTTGATTAAACCGTAAAATACGTAGTAGTAGTAGTTGATAACTTGGCAGCAGTAAAGGAGATTTTTCTCATTAACTGTACTATACGAAGGAAATTCGCATTTCGATAGCTACGCTGTCGCTTGATATTTCTGTCTCATTCTCTTTCTCTTTCTCTCTCATAACTACACCATTGCTGTTGCTGCAGCAACGTCGTCAAGCGTATATATATTCTTGCGGTAATGGATTGTCAACGACTTTCAAACTTTGACGCATATCACTGGAATACATATCAAGCGTATATAGTCGTTATATGTGTGTATAAACACGTAATAAGCTGGTGAACTGGAAACTGGAAAATTTTCTACAACTGTCTGTATAATATACCTATATATGTATAGAGATACATGCTCCAGATGCGAATCAAATTTTATTACGCGTGGCGTGCAATGCGAGTAACGAAATGATAATATTTTTCTTGGATGTCTCTTGAAAAGTTCTTGAGATAGATAGAGAAGAAGAAGAAGCATATGGTTTAAATGAGAGAAAAACAGGACTGATTTTACGAATTGCAATGAAGAAGAAGAAGAAGACTTGGGATTGTTGAGATTTGTTGAGATTGGAAAATAAGGGAGAATGAAATGAGGCAGAGCGCACTTCGACTACTCCGGGGAAATTCGAATTGTCTCTCCCCTTCTCTCTTTCTCTCTTTTGTGGAAATTGAAAAGTTTCCGTCTTTGTGTCTTTCTCTATATATATATGTATATTGTAGTAAGATAATGTCTTGAGAAGTGAACGTGCCTTGTTTTTAGAATTCCAACTTCTTTTTTTTCGATTCTTACAATTGGAGATTTTTAAGATTAGTTCTTGGTTGGAAAAGTGTAGAAGTTTAGTTTAATTTCTTTATTTTCTTTCTTCTTCAGAATTAAAGATAAAATGGTAATTAGGAAGTCAATTTTTTTATCGATTGAGAATATATCGGATTATATCGAATTTAAAATTCAACGAATTTCTTTTTTTTTTAACAGAGCTTTTTTAATTAAGTTGCAGTTATAGTGTATATAAAGAGAGCTTTGATAAAAGTTTTAACTAATGAAGTTAAATATAAAGTATGTGTCTATATCAAGGTGTTTAATTTCGTTAATCGATAAATGAAAATTGGTAGAAGCATTACCACCACACTTTTATACAAATCTTGATAAAAAATACATTTAATCAGGATCGTTTATTAAATTAATTTATAAAATCTGAGCTTTATAAATACCTTTATAACACATACATGCATACACATAAATTATATTGATAAAATGAATTTATGAGAATATAAAATTATAATCCATACAACGAATAACGCATATCCATTAATTATATAAATCCCCATATAACTATATGCATATTATACAAACAAACTCATCAAAACAATAAATATTTCAATACACATAAAATTTATTAATATCTAATATCCTCGTATTTTACGCATCAATTTTAAGTTGCGATAAATATTCTGTTATATATTGACGTATACGTTATTTTAAATCAAAAATTTTAAAAGCTATCAAAAGCTTTGCCTGATCCCATCATACAACCCTCTGATGACCCCTTACATTTCACTTTATTGAATGTCCACTTGTTGATTTTCATGGAATCGATAAATGCATGTGTAATGTCCCTCTTAAGTCAATGTATATAGTATTTACCTGGTGTATGCTTTGCTACAGTAAATTCAATTTAAACTCATTTTCCATTTATCTTTGCATAACTAAACGCAAATGTACATATCATTATGAAAAAAAAAATACACATGTCTTTTATTGTCCTTAAATTTCATTAAAAAAAACATCGTTAAAATGTAAATTTAAATTTTTCTTTCTATAATTTCGTCAACTAATATATCATACCAATTTGCAATTTTAGATTTACTTTGTTAGTCTAGATTTAAATTCATTTTTGTGTTATCTCAAACTTGCAGATTCAATTTGTCTAGACTTTTGATTCTATATATCTTTTTATACCCTCGTTTCATCCAATCCCGAATTATCATTATTCATTTAATGCTGTTTACAACTGCCCTGAAATATCCAAAGTTGGCAACTACCCACGATTTCTTTTAGTAGAATTTTTAAGAAAAGAGGACAACTGTTTGACTTTTCTTATCAATATTTTTTACCTTTATGCCTTTTTATATATTTAGTCGGTAGAAGAAGTTTTCTTTTTTGCTGGGGTTTATTTGTTGAAAAATAAATGTTTTTTTTTACATAATGTATAAAATAAGTTATACTTTTGTTATTTATTTTTAAATTTATATTCAAGAATTTTCTTAAACAGAGAATCTGCTTCTGATTTTTAATCTTTTAATCATTGAAATTACTTTAAGATAGAGATCAGTATATGTTATAGAGATAGAACTCTGTTAATTAAAAATTTAATATAGCTTTCAAAGCTTTTAGGAAGAGGTAAACTTTTGTAAAATGTACTTTTTCCAAGGCTGAGTCAATTACTGATACAGTATAAACTAACTTCTATTTTTTTTTTTCGAAACACATTTTAGCACTATAAGTTAGTGTGTTGCAATATTTTTCTTCTATACTATACTACTATAAGAACCTTTTTTTTTTCTAACTTTCTTGTTACTTTAAGTTGTAAGAAATTAAAAAGTATAAAATAAAGTCTACAAAACTAATTATGAAAATTTAACCAACCGGAATGTAAAAATATAAAATTGGAATTATGACTTTTCAAAAGTTTTCTTTTCATGAAATTAAAGTTTTGAGCTTAAAAAATAAAAAAAAAAAAAAAGGAAACTTCTTAATTTATTTTCAAATAAAATTTTATTTCACAATTTTTTTAAATAATTGTAGCAAAATGTGTAAATTTTACATTTTACGTAACTTATTTTTAAAAATCACTTATGTAAAGCCATAAATCATCAGAGAGACATCCATCAAAATTCCAATCGAAATTCTCCACGTTTAGATTCAATTTTGCGTATGCACTCAAATTACCATCAAAACATATTAAACTGCATGTAACTCTGCGTCGTCTATACATATATTACTCGCGTGTATATTTCTTGCTTATCATATTTGTACAATCACGAATTAAAAACTCTAATTCCATTATAACCTGCTTAAATTTGCCAAATGTAGCATCAAAGATAAAAGCAATAAATCTCTAAAATATTGTGAGAAAGAAACGATGGCAAGAAAAAGGTAAAAAAAAAAAAAACAATGACGAAGCTTTATGAATAAGCTTGCACGAGGGAGTTGCTTTATTAATGCTTATAAAATTGATGCAATCTTGAGATTAGCTTAAGCTGATTATATACGTATTGCGAAATTTTTTTAATATAACAATTTCTTGTGTGTTCGTGTTTTTGTAATAATCGAAAGGACGTTATTCAAGTGGAGTTCAATGCTTCCAGTGCAAAAATAAAATTGAATTAATTTTTTTATTTTTTTTTTGCATCTTTTTACGATCGTTATAAATGTAAAAAAATGCATCACAAATAATTACGAAGACTTTTGTTTACTGTTTACGATTTGTAAATATCATAATATTTTAAGAAAATTAAAAATTATGTGCGCTTGAAATATTTCTGGGAAAAAAAAAAACATTGTAAGTTACAATGCTAAGTTTTGCAGTATTATAATGTGAGAGACATCTCTATTATACTCGTAGATTAAAAAGTCAGTAAAGTAAACTGTCTGGCTAACTTATCTGTTACTACTGCGCGAGATAGTTAAGATGTTCTATTTTAGCTCTTATATATTTTTTATTTTATCTGATTTCTTCTTACCGAACAGATATAATTTTTTTAGTAGTGAATTAAAATGCGCAATTTTATGTAATATTGAAAAAATTCGTTTAAACAATTATTTTGTACAATTATTTATTTAATTATGTTATCCTTGAACTCTAAAGTTCACATAATAAGCAATGGCATAACGTATGATAAGTAAAATTTTTTATTATTATTTGTCAGGAAATAAAAAAAAAATCAAACAAATTTTATTTGACAAAGTGTGTTAAAAATACTTAAATATCATAAACAATTTTTTTACAATTCAGGTACATAATATTTTTGAAAACAATGGTATAAACGCCTGCTGTATTATACTCACGTGTACCAAAAAAAAAAAATTGAATTCATTAATACATCGAAACAGTACGAGATTCAAAGTTTTCATAAAAAAAAGGGTCGGGTTTTTCTTCACAATCTGTAACAAAACTTTTTAACAAAAGAAAAGTTGAATAGTTTCTATATACTTTCTGTATAATATCAAGTCACAGATGTTCGAATGAAAATTTCGTTGGCATACGTGATTTACTTATACGTACAGCAAAAATCACAAAAATATTAAACGATTAAAAAATTTTTTAAAAAAATTTCATGTACACTACATTTTATATTTTTATTAAAGTCAATCACCATAAAAAATATAAATAAATCCATACAGCATATGTACACTTTCTACAAATTTCCCCTATTTTCCATTCCATTTACCATAACAATAACAATTTCATCTAACATAAAATAAATTCACCTCTCTCTCATCCAACAACTAGTACTTGTAATTATAGGTACCATAATCCACATATACATAAAATAAAGCTCTCTAAATAAAACCCATATATAACCCATTTACTTAATGTTTACAAATGAAACCTGCCGTATATCCGATGATTAATCACACCAAGATCCGCGAAATTGCACACATCACATAAATATACTCTCTTTCATCACATCCGCACATCCTTTTATATTATCGATTACCTCACACCATCATCAATCCACACTATAATTCCAGCAGAATTCCAATATCCTTCTTTTTCGTGAAAAGAGCAAGTTCACGAGAAAATTCCTCTTCAATTCCTTCCTCATCATCTCTCTCTCTCTCTCTCTCTCTCTCTTTTACCCTCCCCCTATCTCTTTTTCTCTTATTAACATCCACGCAGGCTAATTCACACCGTCTGATATGTCTCATAATCTGCAGTATTTGAATATGTACATATACCTACATCGCACGATGAAACATTACATACAAAATATGTATGTATATCTATACAAAATCATTCAACGACGGTAGCGGTAACGGCGGCGCGACAACCTGTGGAGGGCGCATGCTCAAAAAGTAGCGCCGGCAGTTGGGGGGGTAGAGGTAGGTAGGTAGGTAGGAAACACACTTCTATATAGCGGCTGCTTTGGCTCTTATACTCTCGCAGCTTCAAAGTAAAGTCACAGCAGCCAGGCAGCCGCCGGCGGTCCAGCCGACAAGACGTGTATCAAGAGAGTAAGCGTATAATGTGTATATATACGGTGATTTTAAAAGTTTTGTGATTACGTGTTTTTTCAAATTTTTAATTATGGTGTTTAATTATAAGTTTGTGATAAAATTATGATGGTGTTTGGAAGAAGAAAATTTTGATTGTTGATACAGATAGGTTTGTGTTTAAATTTATGTTAAATTTATTTTAGAGTTTTAGAGTTTTGTGTAATGCTACCGGATTATTATTATTATTTTTTTTTTTTAATGTTGGATTAAGATTAAGTTGGGATTAAAATGTTATATTCGTGAATATTATGTGTTTATGAAATGTGAATTTTATATAAGGGATTATAATGTAGGATGGATACAAAAAAAAAGGAAAAGCTTTATATTATTATATATAAATCTCTCTTGTTAAATTATTCGTGTGCGGGAGAGTAGGTATTATTTTCTGGCTTTAACTATTACGGTTTGGAGAACGGTTGAAAATTAGGTCGCTTGTGCTGTCTGATAATGAAAATTATCATGACAGAATGGTTTGGTAAAAGGTATTTCTTTCTTTTATACTTGGCATGAAAATTATGGTAATTTAATAGAGAAAATCAGTAGACGTTTTAATTTTATATTACATTTGAAAATCTCTGTGCTAATTTTATATGTGTGTGTGTGTGTGTGTGTGTTCTAAAATTTAATTTTTTTTTAGAAATTGAAATAAATAGTACTGATATGTGGGAAATAAGTTATTTAAATAAATAGTACTGATATGTGGAAAATAAGTTATTTAAATAATTAGTACTGATATGTGGGAAATAAGTTATTTGAATGAAGATTCTTTTTATTGATTGATTCATAAATATATTCGAATCAATAGTTAATTTATTTATCGTCAAACTTAAATACGATACGCGTATGAAAATTTTTAATTATTCAATTAAATTACTTTATTATCATAATAATTTTTAACGTAATAATCCAACAAATGTAATTTTATGATTTTTAAAATTTACCGTACAGCAAATTATAATGTAAGCTCCTTTTACCTGTACTTAACGTTAAAATTATGCGTCAATGAAAATTAAAAAGTATCCATTTGAGCACAGTAACGTAATAACAACACTGTAAAATAAATTTTAAAATTTTTCGCAAATTAACACTCCATAAAATTCAATAGCATGTATATTTGAAATATATCACACGAAAATAATTTTAGATTAAACAACACAAGCTGAAATAACAAATTTTCTAAATTTTATAGTTTTAGACAAAATATAAACAGTAATTTCGTATTTTCGTCGAATAAACTTTTTGCTGTTCTACTGCGACTATTGCAAAAACCAATGTCATAGATTTCGCAAAACTAATTTGTAATATTTTACCTAAAATCCAGTGCCAGAAAACCTCGTATTTTACGTCAAAAAAGCTTTTAAAAAAAAGCAAAGTAAAATAAAAATTTCCATACATATATACATCACTCGTATTTCTCTTATTAATTCGCGTGCAAATTGCCGTATAGCTATATACACGAAACGCACTCTGATTCCGTTAATTAATAAATACTCAAGTCTATTAAAAACTCAACAACAACAAAAAAAAAAGCATACACATGTCTCTAAACTATAATTTAATCCTTCAAACATAACATAAAAAACAAGCAAAATACCAACATACAGCTATATCTTTATGTTTCAGTTAATTATAAAGTGCTACCAGCTTCGAAACAAGACATATAAAAAAAAAAAGAAAGAACAAGAACGAAACAAAAAAAAGGAATATATACTTCCACATTAGCAGACCATAAAGATACGAAGTGGTGGATCAGGTGGGTGGGTGGTATAACTGATATATATATATATATATATATATATATATATATATATATATATATATATATATATGCAAAG
>JAPYZE010002220.1:4044-21328 GCA_030522805.1 Leptomastidea abnormis
AGCAGCAGCAGCAGCAGCGCGATCCAACGGAAATTAAAAAACCATACATTTGCCGTCATCGCCAACTCTCTTTCTTCTTTTATTTGTTCCTGCAAATCAGTACCTATATACATTTACTTTTTTTCAAATGGAACTGACGAGAATACCAAATTAGGGTTAAATTTGCGACGACTGCAGCTCTTCCAATCATAGGTGCATATTATAATTAATAAAATATTTAATCGCAAGTTGAAATAAAAATTTAATTTAAAATAAAAGATGAGATGATGAAAAGGTAAGGACAAAAATAATAATCAATAGAGACGTCGATTGAAATTGTACATAAAGACGTTTTTATTTTTAAATACTTCTTGGACACCAATACTTTTTTATTGTGTGTGTGTGTGTGTATGTGCGTGTGTACCTCATCGACAAGTCGACGTCGACAGTGTCGACACACGTACATACATACACATAAATACAGACACACTATCACTCTCGTTTTCCCTCATTCGCTCGCAGGTTATACTTGAAACTCCAACTCCAGCCCTATTATAGCCGTTTCAATCAGCGCAATCTGCTTTCCCGAAAGCACCAGTTTTTTTTTTTTTTTTTTTCATATTCATTTGTATTTTGTTACTATTTCTTCTTCTTCTTCGTGACAATTTTTTTCCGACATCTTTATTAGAAAAAATTTTTTTGCCACTCAGGATTATCCTCCGATGAGTATTGCTGGCTAAATTTACAGGTCGCAATTCCGAGGACATAAAAGCTTCTTCTTTTTTTTTTTTTTTTTTTTTTTTTTTTTTTAAAAAAAGAGGCGAGAGCAGACCGAATCGCACTGAGAAAAATGTTCCGGAGCACCTAGTACTCCCAGATGCAATAACGGGTCGAATATAGAGCTCACGCTCACTTTCTCCTTTTCCCGGATATTGCACGACATGAACTTTTCGGGAAAACTTTTGAAAAAAGCGCTCTGCAGCTAATTCACTCGAGCATCAGCGTCAGCTTGCCTGCTCTTACATATAAGCGCGCGCCAGCTCGGCTATATATAGACTCCCGAGCAGACTACATAGGTATACATATTATAATCGCGCTATCGAAATCACGCGTGCATGCATCCAATACAGACATACGCCTACACACACGACGTCCATCCTCATCCATGCACTCGCATTTACGCAATACGCTAGGGTCGACGGCTTCCGCGACTAATCTTTGTTCTGATGACCGCATCCGTCACTTCGCGCGCGCGCGCGTGTCTGTGTGTGTGTGTGTGTGTGTGTGTGTGTGTGTGTGTATGTGCATGTGGGTTCGCCTTGTGCTTGGTAAAAACGCGATATACATATTAAAAGGTGGCGGAACGCAAGCAACAATATATATATATATACACACGAAAAAGCGCCGTCGTCTTTTTTCTCTCTGTCTTTCTTTGTTTTCTTCTACTCCCTTTTTTCTCTTTTTCTTATTAATCTTTTACTTTATTTTTTAATTACGTTTAAACTTCACCTCCTACTCTCTCGCTCTATCTATCCCTTCCTTTGTTTATATTTGTTTGTTGATTTTTTCCTTTCTATTCTCATGTATAACCGAGTGTCACGCGAGAGACGTCTGAGATTCTTGTATTACTCGTATTATTCTTTTCTACTATTCTTTTTTTAATTTTTAATTTTTTTCGTTTACGCTCTTTACGTTGTTCTTCCACATGTTTGTTCCATATGTATATAGGTTTATATAACTACAAATATATATATTTATATACGAATTGACTGGTTTTGCATTTTTCGCATTTGATAATCTCTCCAGCAGCTCTTTAATCTTTTTTGTCTTGTATAAAATGTGGAAGAAGGATAAGGGTGCGTGATGGGGTTTACTTATTATTTTTCTTCATTTCTCTGTCCTGTTAATCGATATTGACACTTTTAGGCGACTTGGATACTTGACCTTACGACACACATTTTGGTAATCCTTAGTTACGTGCAAAAAGTTGGAAAAATCTTGTTCATTTTTAGAATGGAAAAAAAAAAAAAAAAAAAACATAAAGACGATTATATAAAATGTTTGGTGGAAAAAGTGGTTATTTCTTATAAATATTTTTACACGAGTCATTTCAAAAGTGTTTACGTCTCCGTGTTTATTTTATAGTATAACTTACAATTTAAATATGAAAATTCCGGTGACAATATATTTAATATTGCAAACATTGATTCGATTACTTGAATTTTCAAATATAGTAAAAATTTTCATTTATATCCATCTCTCACTCTATCAATCTCACTTTCTTCTCGGCTTCATCTTGTTTAAATATATGAATGATCAAGCGTTCTCTCTCTCTTTCGCTCTCTCGCGATAATAAAGGTCGTTATATTCTCTTCCTTTCTTTCTGATATGAATGTTCAACGCTCCCTGATAAAAGATTCATCTTGTATAAATCGTACGACCACATTGATCGCGGTTATAAACGCGTCGGTCAAGCGGCGGTGGCGGTGGCAGTACAATGAAAAAGCTGCAGCTGTCAAAATTCATAATCGAAAAATAACAAATAAAGAAAGGATGCACGACGCAAGAGACCGCATATACAATAATTATCTGTGGAAAGAACTCCTCCCACGAAAGATCTTCGTCTCTCGCTTACCTTCTTCTTCTTCTTCTTCTTCTTCTTCTTCTTCTTCTTCGCACATAAATGTAATTAAATATATACGTATATACACATAAACTCGCTTACGGACGCTTGTACGTACATCCACGTATATTCTCTCTCACACACACACACACACGCGCGCGCGCGCGCACACACTTTTCTACTGCATTATATCTCATCCTTTTAAGCTGGACAAATTTCTCAGCTCGCTTGCTTCAGCACTCTTGTCGCAAATTTCCACCTCTCATTTTCACTCCTTTAAGTCAGACGCCTTATACAGAAACGAAAAAAGTGCAATTTTTTCACTTCATTTGGTTCCACATAAGTTACTTAATAATAGTCGCCTAGAAATTGTCGCCCAAAAAATGAAGCAAACGATTGTGCGCATTTACAATTTTATTCATCTTACTGCATACTTCCTTTTTCATCGTTACGCCTCGTAGTATTTTCTTCTTTTCTTTTTTTTATTTGTTCGTGCGCTCTACGCGAAACTACAACGTCATCAAACTGCTCCGTGATGAATTCTAGGTTTCTACAAACATCAGTCTTCAATTCCTTGAGTAAAGTTTTTACGTTAAAATGAAAAAAGATCGAAAATGACAAATTTATATTGTGCAAACGATGGAAAACAGTAAAAGAAATCTTATCAGAATTATATTTTCTAAAACTGTTTAAAATAAAAAAAAAATATATATATATTTGTATACACAATAATTATGTTGAATCAGATAACTAAATTTACCTTAGATACTTTAGAGAATAGTTTGAAATACCTACTCGTGTATTTCCCGTAAGTACAGTCGCAAAATAGTCTAAATAAAAAATTTCAAATTTTTTTCAGAGTCGGACGAAATAATCATTCGTAGTGTCTCCAATTATTTTAAACCTCGATAATAATCCATCTCGGAACAGTTTTGCTCGTCGATATAAAAAAAACGCTTCTCCTCCTGTTACGATAAAAAATATTTAGGCCCACGCATGGGAGACAAGACAATATATTATAAACACTACTAGTCCATGGCCCCAGAGCTTTAAAATGTAGAAAAAAAAAAGAAACAAGTCACACAGGCCATCGCTAGTTTCAAGAGCTTAGGGCGTTAAAAATGTATTAGCTCGTATACAAAAAGCATCCGGGACTTTCTATATTGTTCTATTATGCCGCTGGGAGGAATGGGGTACATATTATTTGCTTTGCGCGCCTGGCTCTCATCTCATTCGCTCGGAGAAACCAAGGTAAATCACATTTCTGCAAGAACGATAATGCTGATTATTTGTTTTTATACGTCTAAAATTAAGGGCTTAAAATATCGGATGCCACGAATAAATAAATATAAGTAAGTTTTAACTTTGACGGAAATAAAGCTTGGCGATTATTGGTTCTTTTTTTTGTAAATAAACTTAAAAAATCCTTTCGTGACTTTCTTACACATCTATTATTTTAAAAACATATAATATACAATAATTAATCAATGTAAAATAATTGATTCACGCAAAATTGATTGATCGAAAATTTAATATTTACTTATAATTACATTTTAATTTAAAAAAGAATTATGCTCTAACATTGCAGTATAGACGAAAAAAAAATATATAAATATCCGTGTACAACTTTTTTATTCTTTTATTCGCGCGAACGTGAAGATTTGTACAATTATTATTTATAATATATTTATAAATTGAGACTAAAACGCTTTTAAAATAAATTACGACGAAAAAAAACGATTTGTTTTATTACGCTATAACACAATCATGATTCGCAAATTAGTTTTATACAATTGATAAAAGAATTAGCTAACTAAGGCTTTAAATTATTAATTAAATAATATTATTACAAGGAAAAAGTATAACAAAGAGAATTAAATTCTTAACCACGTGGAGTTTGGGAAAAAGACAATCGACAATAAAATTAAAAAATAAGTTAAATAAATTCAGTTCGTATTTCACTCTTGCGCTCGGATCGTCCTCCACTTTCCACTTTGCAAGTATCGCGTAACAAAATTCACACGGCCGTATATCTACGCGAGAAAAGAAAGATATCGATTTCTTCCCCGCCAGGCGTGGCGCTCACAAAAAATTCCCTTATGAAAAAAAAAAAAAAACGTCGCGTGGGAGTCGATTCTTTCTTAGGCTTCGTGTTCCATTTAACGTAGCGTACATACATATATGACTT
Source organism: Leptomastidea abnormis (assembly GCA_030522805.1). Taxonomy (NCBI): domain Eukaryota; kingdom Metazoa; phylum Arthropoda; class Insecta; order Hymenoptera; family Encyrtidae; genus Leptomastidea; species Leptomastidea abnormis. The sequence continues at coordinate 8,835 of JAPYZE010002220.1, forward strand.
ATAAATGTATACATATATATTTATATATCTTCGTTCTCCGGTTAGTCATCAACGTCCAGGCGTCACATTAAATGCCCAAGACCAACACGTGCGAACATTATTATTTACGTACGAATGTATAAAATCTCGCAGTAGCAGTAGCAGTAGCAGTAGCAGCTCTTGACTGCTCCTCTCTTGAAAAATCGGAATATGAAAAAGCGACTTTCTCTTATTTTAATCAATGGCACGAGCAACAATTTTGCGCACCGCGTGACCACCGGTCGGTGAAACACGAGTCGACGTGCAAGCTTTTTTTCCTACGATTGGAGTGCACCAAAAAATATTCATCTTAAATTCGTTGTAAACTCTCTTTTCTCTCTCTCTCTCTCGTCATCGACGTACGCCCAAGTCTCGCTGTAATTTTAAGGGTTTCAATGAAATCATCCTTAGCTATGACCCGTGACTCGACTTGACTACTTACGTTACGAACGCGCCGCGACTACGAAAACATTTGGCTCGGGAATACAAAATGAACCGAGGGACGGACGAAATGAACGAAACATCGAGCAGACACTGAACAGGGTATGTATAGGAGTACCTTGTAAAATTTACTTGCACATGTAACGATTATGAATTGTTTTCAGTTTCTTTTTTCATTTTAATTTCTTAATACTCCTTAGGTACGTACGACTTTTTAGCGAGTATACAAATTATTTTTCTTTCTCTCTTTCTGTCGCACACTCACGCACATACACTTTCATTTTCTCGTTCACTCTTTCACCTTATTAATGAAAAAGTGGGAATGCTCGGTTTAATTTAGGGTCATTGATTTTCTCGTTCGCTCGACACATGGCACTAACTAACATTCTTTTCTCGGGATTTTCATATCCTTACGACGTGGAATGATTATGGCGCGATTACCTTTCGGCTTTGAAAAGTGCATTACAAGCAATGTTCCGCTATTTCTTTGCTTTATTCTATTTTACGACGAATTTTCTTTTACCTTACTGCTTTTCGCAGCTTGTGCACAAATTGCATTAGTAGAAAAGCAATCTTGCTTTTCATACTCAACTGATACAAAGCAGCACATGAATTTTTTCTGTATCTTCTTGTTCTTCTTCTTCTTCTTCTTCTTCTTCTTTTAATCACCTTTTGGTATGTATGATAATTTACGATATATTTATAAATTAGTTAAAACACTACCTAAAAACTTCTTATCTAAGTAATTATTTTCTTCTTCGTACTCTCGACATAGCAGGACGAGGATAAAAATGTGCTTGGTAAAAACTTGCTACCAAAAGCTTCTCACTTTACACCAATAAAAAAGGGAAGAATAAAACAATTATGTTTGCCTCAATGACGTGATTCCCCTCAGAATTCGTCCTAGTTCAAAAGTTAGAGGAGAGGAATTGTCTCGTTCACAATCGTACGGGTCTCGAGGTTTGATAAAATAAATATAATAAATGTCTGTATCGCGCGAGAGCCTAGAAGGTCGTACAAAATACCTCTAAAAATTACGAACTAAGCAGCATGAGACCTTTCGTTTTGGGGTTGCATGTCACAGCTTGATTTTTCCTCGCGAGACCGGGAAAATAGAGTTTTGGTCGGGGTCCGCTCAAACCATGACGATGGCTTCCTTGCCGCAGAAAAGAAACGGATATTGGTCAATCATCGTTTGAACGACGTCCTCGAGGTACGGCCTCATTGCCTCGAACCTGTTAAGATCGTTAAACTCGATCGGCAGTAGAGTCGGCCACCAACAAATCGCCAGATTTTTGCTGTCCATACTGTTCAGCTTACAGTTCTCGGCAATCCTGAGAATATTATTTAAACATTTAATTATGTCTGATAGGTAGTGCATCAATGACGAGGATCAAGGAAATGCGAATGAGGATTAATTTGACGAATTGGCAAAGATAAAAAATCAACTAGATTTACTATTGTCTACTCACTTGACAAAGTGCTGGAATATGAATTTAAGCACGTCGAAGTTGATAGAATTGAGTTTGTTCAGCATCATGCGAAGAGCCAGCAGTCTGCCGCTTCGATCTAAAAATGCAGCAGTCGCAGTGGAAAGTAGAGAAACAAAGAAGACAGAAACGATACGTTATTGCGACATCAAAAGCCAGCGAGCACAAAATTTCAATTAAATTCATAATTAAGGTGGTGGATATTTAAATAAACACCAAATAATATACTATGCTTCGTAAAGTATAACGTCAGTCAACGTTTATCGTTCGTTGAACGTGAAAAAATACATATATATATATATATCTACCGCCTTAAATTACGTTTTTAATAAAACGAAATTAAAGAAAACCAACCTTCCATATTCATGCATGTCGCGGACATCGGTTTGCTGATACCACGTGCACCTTCAGATTTAAAAAAAAAAAAAAAAAAACAGAAATGTAAACTTAAATAAATATGTTTTATCTATGTTTTGTCGTCACTATGTAATCAAGGACGCTTTAAAAGAAAAATCTATAAGAATTAGCACCTTACTAAGTATAATAAAAAATTGAGAAATATCGTAGCGCAGCCTATAAAGTTTTTACTTAAAATAATAAAATAATAATAATAATGTTAATAATAATAATAATAATAATAATTATAATAATAATAATAATAATAAAAATTAATAATAAAAATACTCAATAATAATAATAATAATAATAATAATAATAATAATAATAATGATAATAATTGATAATAATCATCATCATTCAAAAATAAAAAGCTAACATGCCATTTACATAAGTTGACTCACCCGATATTTCCTCAAGTTGACTCATGCTTTCCTTATCAATAAGGGGAGGAAGCCTTTTAGAGAAGAAATCTTTTAATGCTGTTGCCACCGCATTCACAGGAATATCCAAAGAATGTATGTCAACATTACCATCTACAAAATTATAAATGCAATTTTTGTTTTATAATCATTTTTACGCAAAGATAAGTAATGTAAATTAAAACGTCTTACCTTCTTCAAACTTTTGAAAGAGTAATTCGACGTGAGCGCGATTGCCAGGCACCCGGTAAATGCCTTCGGAATCAAGACCTTCATCTTCGATGAATCTGACGCATTTCTCAAGAAATAGTGGTATAGGATTGGTGTCGCTTTGAGCAAAGTCCTCGATAAGAGTTTGAGGCATGGATTGAAGGGCCATGTTTACGTTGCCACCCGTAGATGACTTTGTTTGCTTCGTCTTTTCCTGCTTTTTCTTCTCGCGCTCACGCTCTTTTTCCGCGTGGCGTTTGAGTTTTTCCTCTTTCAGCCGACGCTTCTCAATCTTTTCGTCTTCTTTGGCCTTCTGCTTATCCCGCTTGCGTGTTAACTTATCTTGACCGTCAGCTTTGCCAGATTTGCTCAGAAGCCCGAAGCTAGGCGAATTAATTTCGCGTGGCGACGAGATGTCGAGGCTTGACTCGTCGTCTGGCAGGAAGTTGTTTTCACCAGCGCCACGCTGCTTTGCCGACATTGTGCTAAACATTTCCTGGGTCACGTGCTTCAAATTAAACGGGTGTTGCAGACTCGAGGCTAAATGCTGTGGTGGTAGCGAGTTGCCGAATTTCTTTCGGAGATTCGTTGTCACAGCAACCGAGAGCTTTGCATGCTGCTGCTGCTGTTGTTGCTGCTGCTGCTGTGGCTTCGTTCGAGAGCGCGAAGGATGATCCTGATCGCTAGACTCTGAGCTGTCCGGCGTTTCGCTTGATACTGCAAATTAGATTATTGTGAACCAAAGTGTTCTAAAAAGAAGAGTAATTGCTAGTTGCCTTGGAAGCTCACCTCTTTCAGTTGGATCGACTCGCCAGCTCTTGTCGTCCTTTATGCTGTAGTTTAAGCCGACAATACCGTCAACTAGTGGGGGCCCACCGCTACCAGGCATGCCAGACAGTGAGGGCACCTTGGGAGTAGCAACTGGTATAGCAATGCGCTTCTTACGCGTGCGTTTATGAGACGACATCTTTTTGTTGTTGACTTTTCCAAGAGCCTCGGCTACCCTTTGCCGCTCTAGCGAACTCCATTCCGAGTCCGAGTCACTATAGGCCGTAGACGGCGAGTCTAGAAAGTTTCATCACTAAGTAGCAGCAAAATTCATGCTGTGGCGTTAGTCAATTTAATGTTGATATACTTACAAGGTTGGCCTTTGTCTCTTCTATGTCGCAGCTTGGACTTGTTATTGAGCGAGTCGTGTACTAAGGTGTAAACGTAGTCACCGTCGTAATGCGAGTACAAATTCGGCACAACGTCTTTAACCTGATTGAAAAAGAAAAAAAAAAGTGTTGACAATTTGACTTCTTATAAGCTTACCAATAAATAATCTTGGAAAGATACGAGTTTCAATTCCGACTGATTACACTGACCTGCGCATACTCCGAGCCAAGATCGACCATCTCGGGTGTAGCAAGAGGTGCGTGACCGAGGCTCATCTTGCCATGCTCGTCTTTTTCGCCGATAGCCATCCGCGATATCACATCCGTGACATTCGAGAAGTCCTTGAGATTAATCTTTCCGGGCTGCTTGAGTGTCTGGCTATTACCCTTGGGCCGGTTTTTGCTCTGAGAGTTTACGTTTCGTCGGCCGGTAGTGAATGCACGGTGGGAGTAGCTGTTCGTCACGCCATCCTGTTGCTGTTGCTGCTGCTGTTGCTGTTGTTGCTGTTGTTGTTGCTGGTGCATAAAGGTGTCCTTTACCCAGCCTGAAACCGTGCGAAAGTGCTTCATTGCTTTTCGCATGGCGGGGCAAAGAGAAAGAAAAAAATAAAGTGTCATGTAATTAGATTGATTGTAGGAGGTTGAGATGGCGATGAATGTGGTGCCGGTTGCTCGATGGAAGTGCAACATTGTTTTAATGACTCAAGGTGAAACCGAGAATGAGAGGAAATTCATGCGAGTGGTAACGAAGCGTGATCGACTCGTACCAGACAGCTTGCTCGTGATGTCACCGGCTCTGCCATAGTCTCGTTCGCGCTCCTCGCGGTGGTAATCGACCTGGCTGTAAATGTCGCTGTCGTCGCTCGGCGTCGCTCGGTTGTCGGCAAAGTGCTCGTTAAGTCCACTTTCTCCCAACTCGCCGTCCGGTGTTAGTTGTTCGTAAGACTCTGAGCCGCTTCTGAAAGTTACCGACATACTGCTTCACGTTAGAGCAGGAATATTGCGGTGCATGACATATACAATATATGAGAAAGGAAACAAAAGCAAGTTGGTGGTATATTTTTTGAAAGGGAATATAGTAATAGCATTTAGGGAGTGATGATCAAAATACGAAAACAAAATAGAGGACTTGCTCCGACTAACTTACCCGTCGTCGGGCGTCTGGAGATGGTAACTCTCGTGTCGAGGCGGAGGCATGGGATGCAGGGCAGAGTACTCTAGAGTACCCTCTCCACTGTCGTTTAAATTACCTGGCTCCTCCATATTGAAAGCCTGCTCAATTTCCGGCTTCTTTTCCCACACTTCTTTAAAGAACGGTGTGTAGAAGGCCGCTGTCAAACGAACATACGATTTTATTGAAAAATTTTATTTAAAAAGTAAAAGTTATTAGTAAGTCTTCTCTTGAGTCTTACTTTTTTGCTGGCAGGACGTGGAAAAAGTCATGAAATGTGCTTGAAGCTTATCAGCAACGGCATTTCCTTCGGTTATAAGGTGATGACTGAGATCGTTGGTGAAAAATGCGTTGGCGCCGCCGGTATCGGTCACCGCCATTATTTGTATTGGTAAATTTGGAATGTTTTGAGAAAATGCGCTGCAAAAATGAAAGCAAATGATAAATCACAAAATTTGCAACGGCAGAAGAATAATTGTACAATAGTAAAAAAAAAATTTAATCCTTACTTGAGTGTAGCCAGTGAGGCTTTTCGCTTAGTTGAGTAGACAAGGATGAAACCGTGCACGAGTTCGTCTCGAAATGCATTGGCTCCATGAAAACTTGATATTGTAACTTCAACGCGGCGTTTCGAGTCTCCAAGAAATGTCTCGAGGACGATTGAACGCTCGCTGCTTAAGAAGCAGCACTGGTGACTTAGTAATGGGCCTAGCACGTTATCAACAGAGTAGGGATCGCCGCAGAACATGCACATTATTATTCTAATATCTGGCTCTAAGCATTCAATGACACTTTGATAGATATTGAGAAAACCAGCTCGATGATTGATTGCTTGGACAAGCTGTTGTAAGGCGTCTTTAACTAGCGATGTTGGGAATCGCTTATCTGGTTCCAAATCTTCAATCGACACATCGATGAACGGACATTGCAAACTAGAATAAATATTGTTTATGAACATAAGTGTTGTAAATAAAAAATTAAACGATAAGTATGTGTAAAATAAAAAATTACCTGTCAGCGAGATTCTGCCCTTCTTCGCGAAGTCTCATAACTTCCAAATCGTCGATCGTGTTATCAGGAACGAATAAAATGACAATGGGCAAGCCTTGGAATGGTAATCGATCTTCCTGTTCTAAATTCGAAAGAAGTGTTTTTTCCAACGAGGAACGGACGTACTCGAATGTGTCGTCGTTTGAGTAAATACAAAAAGAACCTAATCATACAAGAAAATGGTAAATCAAATTTTTATCCTATACACTCATTTTTAACGCAAATTTTAATTTCCATTTACCATGAGGCATGAAATCCGAAGTTGTAAAAGAGTTATGAGGAAGTCCTACATTTCCATCAATAACACGATAGCCTAATGTGTATAACTGACTGTCAATTTCTACTTCATCATCCTCTGTTTGTGAGCGAATTTCTCGAGCAAACTCTTCGCTCAATCCGTTAGTGCCCAAAATCACAAGATTTAGTTGGTTGTTTTCTGAGCTCAATTGCCACTGACTGCTGTGATTCCAGGACGATGGCCTTGAAAATAATGTTTTAAGTTTAATACATTCAAATATTTGATTTTTCAAACTTTGTTTTACCTGTGAGCTTTAGTTCCCAAGATTCTTTCAATCAATGCATCCATACAGTTAGGAAAAGCTGGACAATGTTCGCGAATAGGACAATGGACAAAGCCTAAATGCTGAAAGAGCATTAATTTTCTGTCTTGATCTAGTCTATCTAAAGCTTTGTATCTGCAAATAAAAACATTAATTTACCTGTTTTTTCCATTATATCTTTCAAAATTATAAAATGAATCGTTAATCTAAAAAATCATTTACCTAAAATCGTCGATTAAAGCGTCGGTAATTTCTTTAATATCATCTTGCGTAATGGTGCCTGTAGGAGCAATGCTTTTATAATGATAAAAAAGATCTGCATGTTCCAAAAGTAATTCCTAAAAAAGTATATATTATTTAGACTTATTATTATTAAAAAATTTTGAGCAAGTAACGAAAAAAAACTTTTTTTTTAAAACATGTACAAACTTGAAAATTGTGCTTGGCTTTCTCAATGATTTCTTTCTGATGCTGATCGTAAATCTCCTGGCAATCGTGATGCGACAACGCTTCGAAGCATTCGCGACCCATAAACAGTACCCGCACTTCCGACAACTGCTTTCCTGGAGTAACGTAACCCGTTTCTTCAAGTAACTGCTTGAACTGCTTTTTCCATCTGAAAAAAAGTTGTCGGTATTGCGATGCCGTTATTCCGATCACTCATTTTAATGAGAAAAGTACTTTGTAAAATTTTGTTATTATTCAAAAACTGGAAAAGGAGAGTGATTTTAATTTAAAATATTACAATAAATTATCCCATTGATTAAGAATTTTTTAGACTTGAAATAATTTTTTAGATATAATTTTTCATAAAGTATGTTATAAAAATAAATTTTTGATAACTATGTAACTATAATCATTACTCTAATCTTTAAAATTTTAATTTTCAATAAAAAGTAAATATTTTATTATTTATATTCAATGCAAGCTAAGCAAAGCCCCCAGAGTGCAGAAAACAAAATTTGAAGAAACACTAGAAACTAGTAGCGAATAATTAGCGTGTAATTACCTTTTTGGAAGTCTGCAAAAGAAAGACGCCACCCAGAATGAAGCAAAAAGCATTAGTATGCCAAACATATATTCCTCTGCTAACAATAACTTAGATTTTTTCCCAGACGATAAAATTTCAAATTTTAAAGGCGATAACTTTAAAAAATAAGAATTTCCGCGTTTGCAAGTAAAATTTGATCGTCTGCAATTTTGGCAAAAATTTAATAAAACGATTGTTAGTAAAAGCCAAGACTGTACCCTAAAAACTACGCATTAGCACCACTTTACGCTTAAAAATAATCCATCAAATTCTATCATCGAACTACGACAAAGAACTCACTCGAGACGTCGCTGCTCTTGCTGCAACGCATTCACGTGATTTTTGTATACAGTCTCAGCTTCAGGTGTCTCCAGCACATCATATGGCATTTTTGAAGTGTTATTCTCCCCAAAATCGTAGTCGATCCAAGGTATGTCCTCTGGGCACTCGTAGAAGTAGCGATCAAAGTCCGGGTGTTCTTTTATAAACTGACTAACATTCGACCATTCCCTGAAAAACAAACATGGACGTGAGTAGCGGATGAGTTGATTGTGAATAAAAGAGTTGTAAAGCCTTACTTACTCATTGATTAGATTCGCGGGATCGGGGCAAAGTTCTTGCAAAATATCGGGTAACATGTCAAGATAGCCCTGTATTTTCTTAGCCACCTGCTCGTCTTTGAGTTTCTTGATATGCCGGCGGAAAAGCCGTTGCGTCGCATCGATCCCAAAAAGTTCGACAAAATGTGTGAATTCACGATGCTGGCTAAGCTTCTTCGAGGCCTGCGAATAGGTCGCTCTATAATCCTGCACGTGGATGCGTATAAGCCTCTGTAGCGATTCCGTCGAAGCATCCATCAGCTCCTTACGCTGGCGTGCAGCCTCCGAAAATGGTATTACCTGCATTGAATAAAAGATGAAATGGTTATTCTTACGTTACCAATAAAAAACCACCATAACGTTAAGCTACTTACTTTTGTACGCAACTTAGTCTTATCAACGAGCTGAGCAATAGTCATGAAGGCCAAGTCGACGTTAATATTTTCGTGAGCCGAAGTCTCGACCATGAGAATCGAACCCTTATACTCCTTGCGCATCAGTAGCTTTTCAACCTCCTTTACATACTGCTCGTTCGCGTCGTCATTCTTCGTCGTCACAACGATTATGGGCTTCTTGGTTTTCATCAGATTATTCAAGATACTGGCTACATAATCTACCTGCTTTTCAATTGTACGATTTGGTACGACACTTACGTCAAATACGCAGAGGAAGCCATCGATATTGAGTTTGCCATCTGGCAGCACCTATGAATAATGAAAACTCGTTATTTATATAGTACTCATGTAACTTTACAGTTGATGCTGATCATTGTCAAATATTGTAATCTACCAACCTTTTGCTCGTACTCCTTCTCGATGCCCAACTGGTTTTTACAGATATACATGAGTTTCTCCGCGCTTGTGATCTTAGTCGCTGTACATCTTTTTACATAAGGCTCCATTTTGCCACCCTTGAACGGCTGAAAGGACGAGTCATCAATAAACTCGGTATGCTCAATCACCTGGAACTGGTAGTCTACCGATCCATCCTCCATGGGTTTGACTACTTCACCCCAATAGAGAAAGTGGTCATTATTAACGACACGCCCGCTGAAATCAGACTGCAGAAGGGGACGGTGCAGTTAGCAAATATTTAATAAGAGAGGTGATTAAGCAAAGCAACTTGTTACGAACCTGCGACAATACAGATATGTGATCGACGCTGTAGTCGTCGCTAAGGGATCGCATGAAGCGATTGCAAAGACAGGACTTGCCGACACCGACGGAGCCCTTCTCCTTCTCGGTACCTGAGAGTCCCACCACAGCCACATTGATGCTCTTCGTGTTTTCATTCTTTCGAGCCATCTTTGGTTCTTTCGATTTCACAGTTGCTGAAGTATAGTCAACGTTCAAGCTAGATATCTAGCAGACACTGCTATACCTTATTTTGTCTTTAGTGGCTCCTGGGTATTGCAGACTTTGGTCATGGCTGCTATGCTTGAAAACTACAAGAGGTCCTCTTAGCTGCACAATTTTTGTTCATTTCATCAGAAAAAAGAGATATACCTTTGAGAGTATCATTACTTTCTTTTGGTAACATTCTTGTGCGAATAAACAAAAAGTTTTCTTGTCATACAAGGCTTTATTTAAAGTTGAACTTGATAATGTCATCACAGTCGTGCAAAGCAATATAGTATGAAAAAGTATTTATCAGGCATTGAGTAATACAAATTTATTGGAGTTTATATCACATTCAGTTGTGAGATGTATTTGTTAATGCAGCAACAATCTTTCTCTGGAACGACACTGAATATCTGGAAATATAAAATTAATATTGTAAATAACTCAAGTTGAGCAATTTTGTGGATATTAAAAATAAATCATTATTTGCCGTTGATAACTTGAACACGTCTTGTTTGTTTTTGACAAACATTTAAGAAACCTTTATAAACTGATAAAAGACTAAAAAAATTATTTTTCAATAGACTCTTAATAGGTCTATTGTGTGCATTATTAAAGCAGTGAATAACACCTTGCCTTATTTAAGTTAATTTTAAAATTGATTAAATTGATTATAACATTTCAACATTCACATATTTTACTATTGTTAACAAAATAATAAATATTGTTGTATTAAAATGTATGCAACAATTTATACAAAATAATAAACCCTACAGTTACAAAAAAAATTTTTACTTTGGTACATAGAAAATATTTCCATTTTACAATTGCTTATTTATGCTAAAAGGGAGCAACAAAAGCTAATTCTTAGTTATTTTCAATTAACAAAGGTCTCTTAAGCTATCACCTTTATGTTTATTAACATCCACATGGAAAATTTTATACATTAAACTCTTATTTTTATATACTTTTAATGTGTCTATATTATTAAAATTTTATTCTAAATATTGAATAATGTAAATAATTCAACTGCCCGAATGACACTAATTTTACATTAAAATAGTTTATCTAGACATAGTTTATACAAATATTTTCAACTGTTTATCAATGATACAATCAATATGCCTATTCAATTACAGATAATATCTAGTAGACGCAAAATGCATCAGCTAAACACCAATAGTATCAAATATCTCAAATATTATACACTCTCATAAACACCTATCAGTCATCAAGCCAGACGTGAATCTAGATTTTTACGATCTTTCCTGCCGACAGTTCTCAATAAAATTCTATTCGTATCAAATGACAGCCTTTCTCCGATTGCCTCCAAACCAAGCTGCAAGCAGGCTGCTAAAAAATTCTGGTCAATCACACGCCACCCACCTATTATTCGTCTTTACCACGTAAATCTCCATGACTTCGAAACAATTAGACGCAGCTTAGAGTAAAACTTTGAACAATTGTCTAAATGTCACCTCCTACTATTCTGAATTCCCAAGCGTGCACTTCAGGAGTCCCGCATCTCGTATCGCCTCTCGTCAAGAAACAAGACCTTGCCAAGCAGACTGATCCCAGTTCTCATAAATGAAATACACACACACACACACACGCGCGCGCGCACGCACCCACACATCAGGCTTGGAAACCGCACGATGCACAAAGGCGCGTCATCGGCGTCCAGGACGAGGGGGGGGGGGAAGAGGCTAGACACCCTACTCAATTCCTCATGCTTACCTTGCTCAATCAAAAGGCCTCCTCAAGAGTTTCGTGCCGACACAAATGATAAAGGAGAGTGGTGATGCAAGTATAGATGATGGCTTGCTCGGCTTGGTCGTGGAACTTGCAGCGTCTTTGATGATGGCGATGATACGGGCGCGCAGGGGGTATATGTACCGGCACTGACAAAGTGGCTGGCAGGCAGGGTTGGAAGCGGGCTGATGGGGGAGGGAGGGTGTGGATCTCTCGGCTGCAGATTGCAGCAGCAGACCTCTAGGTATGTTGCATATATGTAGCTACATGCACATTACATTAATGTATATACCTATTGTGCGTAAATACTGCCGACAGCATCTAGACGACAGGTATTCCCTAGATACGGAGCTCTGCGGCTCTTTCGGCTATGCTCCGTCTTTTTTCCTCTCCTTTTTTCTTTAGGATGTAAGCCAAGCGACTCGCCGTCGTCGTCCCCGCCGTTTTGTATAATAGCTACCAGAGAGAAAAACTTTGGTGGTGGAGGCAACCACAGCAGCTTTTCCGATTTCTGACTTTTTTTTCACTCGTACTCTTGTGTATATGTTGCTGCAAGATAGACATGTTATATACTACAGCCTAGCGCGCTACTGCTGCTGCAGCTCGCCACAAGCGTCGCGTGCGCGTGTCCGGGGCGCGGGCCCTCGCGTCAAGTGGCCGGAGAGCACAGGCTGCTGCAGCAGCCTTGCCAAGAAGCCATCTTTGCTATTAAAGTATCGGCTTTGTGCTGTGCTTTCTATCTGCTGCTGTACTTACTAAGTACTAAGTATGTGAAGTGTGTGGCTGAGCGCTGAGTTGCTGCTATGTATACTTAACTGTGGGTGCGTGTGCCGTGTGTGCGTGCGTGTGTGTGTGTGT
>JAPYZE010002221.1:0-31142 GCA_030522805.1 Leptomastidea abnormis
GCACACTAAACAGTGCGCAAAAACACTTTTTGCGCACGGTTTTCTTTTGCGCACGCTAAACAGTGCGCAAAATAAAACCGTGCGGGAAAGTACCTTTTTGCGCACCGCTAAACGTGCGCAAAAGTGAATTTTGCGCACGAAATTGCAAAAAAACAATTAATGTCAATTATTTTGTACGATCGTTATCAATAATACCCAACAGAATTTTGACGAGAAAACAATTTTTTAACACCATGTCCCAAAGACCGCTTATCCTGTCGAAAAAAAAAAAAATTACAAAGTCCAGAAATTGTAATAGCCGCAAATGACCCTCTTTCACATCAATATTATCATATTTCGTAATCTCGTCTTTTTAAAGCTCAACTCCAAAGAGACATGGATGTTAGCAGATTTTTAAAGCGAGAGAAAAAAAAAGAGAGAGAAGAGACGTGTATTACTCACAAGTAGGTACATACAAAGTTCCTTAAAGTTGATCGTACGCTCGAGGCGCATCGTTCAATACATATACCTATACGGTGTATACCCAGTACATATAAACGTTCGTGTAAGAGAAGCGACGAAAAAGGAATATGTGTATATATTTCAAGTGTAAAGAGCGGGGATAAAGCTGGCGTAATCACAGTAATTTTAGTATCTCAAGTGGCGTGCCGCGTATAATTTCTACGCTCCTCTCTCTTTCTCTCATACTTACATATACTCTCATATTCTCTCTCTTTTTTTTTCTCTCTCGGTACTGTACGACGATTTATGCGATCGGCGACGACGACGACGACTACGATGCGATTGCGCTGCGGCAACGTTTTATTTCGATTCCATTAAAGCTCATTATACACCCATATACCGACAGTCATGCATCTTGTTGTGTACACCAGCCTTGAATCTTTTAAAGAATATAATTTTATAAAACTTGTATCTTTTTAGCTAATAAATTATTTTACTCACTCATTCTCTCTCTTTCTTTCTCTCTTTTGGCTATTTCTTCTTTAAGGATATAATGCTTCAAAATTTTATATATGCCGAGAGTCAAATGTTATGTTGCGCGCAATGACTTTATTAAACACAATATTTTTGCTTGCACATACATTATTATATATTTATTATATTTTTTTTCTTTTGTTTTGACGTTATTAAAAATAAAATAAAAAATAATTGCAATTGGCCTTCGGAGTGTTGTTACTGTACTCTATTATTAGTTGATAATACGTTATCATTCATAGCGGTTTCTCATTATCAAGAATTAAGAAGTCGCAACATAGATTACAGATTTGAAAATATTTGTAAATGTAGAACGGAAATGATCTATGTTATTTCAAGGCATTATCACTACCAGACTCATTGACGATCTTTTCAAAGACACATTCAAAGTACAAACTATTAAAAAAAAAAAAAAGAACAAAAAATACAGTAAAAACTCTTACCGGCATAGACAGCTGAAGATCACGAAGTGCGTTGCTCCACTTTCTCTGCTTCCCAGTGTATGCCTGTTGTCTCGCATAATTATTATTTCGCTGCTCAGCATACAATCCTTGCTGCTGCTGTTGTTGTAGCGAATTACGAAATCCCGAATACGCAGCTCCAGTTGGAAAACCAGCTGGATAATTAGCGGCAATAGATTTCTGAAGATTTTGCTGAAGCAGCTCGGCCTCGTGAAATCTCGCCTGGTAGTCGTGTCTCGCAAATGTATCGACACTACTCGCACCACGAAAATTCGCCTCGTCACCACGACTTCTCGATCCAGTTGAACCTCTGTCTGGAGAGAAGGAGGGTGGCGTCTGAGGTAGGCCGTAGAACGGTGAGAAACCAAATGAAGGAAAGGCGTTGGCAGCTGCAGGATTTGCTTGACGCTGGTAACCAGCAGGGTAGCTAGCTGCTGCGTAGCCATCCACGGAGTTACCACCTGGTGGAGGAAAACGAGCAGGTTTCGTATCTTCTATTAATGGCTGGCGAAACTCTTCCCGTACTTCTAGTCTAGGCCGAGTTGTTGTTCGGGATTCTGAATCTAATGCATAGTTTTCCTGCTTCACCCGCACTTTCTCTGACAGTAAGTCACAATCGTTTTCACTTTTTACGCGAGATAGTTCGGGTATTAGACCAGCTTTTAAGGCAGACACCGGGCCCAAACTTGACTGCCGCATTATTTTTGGTAAAATTTTTTTATATGGTGGTGTTAATCAAAATGATATGGCATTGTTGTATTTTTAATTGCTTTCATATTGCATAATAGCAGTGATATGGCTTATGTATACGTTGTTCAAGTACTATTTTACAAATAAAAAAATAAAGGTAGCATTTGTATTTATTTTTCACTAAAATTTAATCTATCCTTCATACTTTTGTTTGTCTTCACAGTTTTTTTTTCAAGACATTGACATTTATATTTTACTATCTGAAAATTAACCTTTTTAATAATATAATGCTTAATTTATTCAAATCAGCGATATGATTTTTGTATAACAAAAAATAGTTTTCATTTCGTAATTAAATCACAAAAATCAATCACCTGACAATTACTAACAGTGGCCATTCAATTTGGCCAGAATTAACATAATTCATTATTGTCACCTTGGCTCGTCTGCCAGTTTACCAAGGTATACCACTACCCTTACCACCACTACCACTATCACTACCACCACCACTACCACCGCCACAACGACACTTTGAACATAAAACACATATAGTCCTTCTCCCTCTTCCTCTCACTCTCTTCCCACGACAACAGCAGTCTTGTATCCAGAAGAGAGGAGGGGGTTGGTGCAGGGATCGTGGGCGACGTCGAGTTGAGATAGAGAGGGGGGGTTTCGTTGGTAGTTACATGTGGGTGGGTGTGTTGATGACGCGAAGGGGTTTACTTGTTTATGCGCAGTGGCAAGGGTAGCGCGTGACAGTTTCCGCGTGTCACGTGTGTCGTAGCCGTGTCGTCGTCGTCGTTGTCGTCGTCCCTAGGCCCCGCCTACATGCGACTCCGATTTTCCCAACTGCACCGCCCGAGGGTGGGGGGAGGAGGAGGAGGAGGTGGAGGGAGGGAGGAATGGGGGGAGAGTAGGGCGCGCCTCTCTCGTCTACCTGCTTCACACTGGCGACAGTTCTCTCCTCTCTCTCCTTCTATCCCCCTCTCTTTCACCGTTTGGTTTCGTACCCTCGTTGTCCTCTTGTCGCTGTCGTCGTCATCGTCCCTCCTCGACGTATGTCCCCGACGACCGTCATTCGTCGCGCGTCTGTCGTGCTGTGAGCTACGCTCCTTCTCTCACTCTTTACCAACTCTTCTTCTTTTTTTCTCTGCTGCACACAACTCTGTTTTTTTTGTCACTTAAAACTCACTGCACCTTTCTTCACGATATTAAATGATATATTATATTTTTAACAACACACGAAACATCTACCGCAGTTTTACTGGCGTAAATAAGGCTCGTATCGCGCGCTACGCCGTAGCTGCACTACGCGGTTTTTCCCTGCTAAGCGAAGCCCGTGTTATATACTGGTGTTGTAGGTGTACGTATACATACACACACATATGCTCTCTCACTTTCTCTCTCACTCGCTCCTCGTGTTCTCCTTCTTGATGCGGAATCGATTCGCGTTCGCTCTCTTTCTTGCATATAGGTATATACGCGCACCATCATAGAGCTCTCTCACACACACACACACACATGTGGCGCGCGGATCCCACACCGGCTTACATTATATACTCTCTTTCTCTTTCTCGATGTAAGGGCGAGAGAGAACAAGCAAGCTTTGAACCATCAGCCGGCAATGCTGATGAGAGAGAAAGAGAAAAATGGAGAAAGAAAGAAAGAGAGAGAGAGAGATAAAGGTTAAAAGAGAGTACGGTTCGTCGGGCAATGCAAGGGGGAGAGAAGAGAAGGCCTGATGAAGGAGAAAAGGAGCCAGGCGCGTGTGCAGAGCAGCAGCAGCAACAACCAAGGATTATCTATACATGTATATGTTAGCACATACGCGCGTGCGTCGATGAAAGAGAGAAGAGAACGAAAGATATAGAGAAAGAGAAAGAAAGACCGAGGTCGCGTATAGAGCGCTGCTGGCGGCTCGCGGTAAAAGCGCTAAAAAGCAGCGAAAGCCTTCTTCTTCTCTCCTTCCTCGTGGAACCCCTACTCTTGCGAGCTATCTTTTTCTCGTTTCTTTTCGTACTCTCGTTACTACTGCTCTGGTGCAAGTAATACGCGTATCGGAGCAAAGAAGTACTTTATGCTGCTTTTGGTGTACAGGCGAAACAACAACCTCGACGACGAAAACGACGAGGGTATCTGCGTATATTACGAGAGTATGACCCGGTGAAACGTCTGCAAGGCACAAGGGTGGCGCGCGCGAGAATCAAGCTTATACTAGGTGCGGATCCACACGATCGCATCCGAAGCCGACCGAACCGCGTACCAGCTCCGATTTTCTTGAACTTATATACAGTGTACATATGCACAAGCGCAACCTCTCTTTACTCGTCTCTTCGTCCTGACTGTTGCTGCTATACTACAGACTCTCGGCAGCTCTGTACGATTCTACTCTATTCTGCGAGATCATCCGGTGTGCGCGCGTTTCGTATGTGAACGCTTTGGCTCAAATCGAAGCCGATTGGATGTGTGTTGCTCTGATTTTGTCTTTATGGTGTTTTGAATATGTTTTTCATTATTACTGTCTTTTTCAGATTAATTATTTTTATCACAATAAAGCAATATATAATTATTTTTATTAGAAAAAGAATTAAATTTCAATTGGATAAATATTCTAATGAGACTTGGAATGGCTTAGGCAGAGAATAATACTGCTTTCGTAATTCACAAGTCGAGAGTTCGATTCCCGGTATCTGTCAACTGAGCTGTTATGCGAGTTTTCTAATGCTTAATACATTCGATAGAGTGTCAAAAGGCTTAATACAAAAAAAATTTGTCTCTACTAAGGAATCAATGTTCATTTCTGATGGATTAATTTTTTGGATATGTATAAGATACTTCAATAACGAAACATTTATTTACTTATTTATTTATAATAAGATAAAAAATTATCTATAAACCGAAACATATAGTATACATTTTTTTAACTTTTTTAAAAAAATGAAGCATTTTAGTTTTCCTGCTGCATAAAATAATACAAAAATTCAAGCTTTTCAGCAAACAACTCGTGTATGTCTATATCTCCAACATGCAGTTTTTTAATCACAAGAAATAAGAATATTCACGGACAAAAAAGACACTGTGCTTGGTTTTTTAAGAGATACTTTCTTTTTAAAAAATTAAGTCTAGTTACATTTATGGTAAATGATGTATAAAAACCTCTCTCTTTCTCTCTTATTTTAACCTGTATTTAAGCAGCTATATTAGCATCTAACAACATACCGTCCAACAAATACACATTCGTAAAGAACTCGCAACAAAAAAAAAGAAGCCTCGGTAACTTAAACATACAGACACTCACAAAATAGAGCTCTACATTTTTTTCCAGTCCGTCTCTCTCTCTTTCCCTCTCTTCCCCTCTCGTTTACTCTTATATACACGTACTCTGATGATGATACACCGGTGGTACTCCAACATATTTTTTCAGTTCCCCTCTCCACGATTTTTTCCCTTTCATTCTTTTCTCTCCCTCCCCTCTATACAACAGACCATCAAAACTTCTGGCTCTAGTATGTCTTTGTACACATCTTTCCCTCTCATTATCCTCGTTTTCTCGGTAACTTATAGCCTTATTTTTTTATTTTCTCCGACCTCAGCTGTTGCTGCTGCCTCTGCTGGTATACAAGCTAGCTCCGAAACAATTCGATATGAGCTTATGTATGTACCTACAATGAGACTCACCGGCACACACATATATTACACGCATGCACATATACCATATACAGATAGATGCTTTAAGACACGCGGATTCTCTGGCGTGATTTTCACGGCAAGAGCGAAGAAGATGACTGCCGAGAGGGAATTCAATTTCCGTCGTGATTATATCCACGTGAGTGTGTGCGCACCCGCTTGCTGCTTGCCTTCATCTTCGACTCTCTCTCTCTCTCTCTCTCTCTCTCTCTCTCTCTCTCTCTCTCTCTCTCATTCTCTTTCTCTCGTAGAGTAAAGAGAGACGAGCTTTACCGCACGTCCTCGGGGCCCCCGCTCAGGTAGCTCTCTTTCTTGCACACACTTATATACCTATCCGTCCTTTTGAAAACATGTGTGAGTGTACATGTGTTTTTCGCTGCACATGATGATACAGAAACGAATGAGGGTGAGTAGTAACGTAGATCGAGGTATTCGTTCTCACTTTTTTTTTATTCTCTCTTGATGCAGGGCGGCACGATTTTCCAACTGAGATAGCATAGCGAGAGAGAGAGAAAGAGTGAGTGCAGAGTAGTTTGAAACCAAGAGAGAAAAAGAGAAGAGCAGAGAGAGAAACGTGGCACATCGAAATATGTGCGCAGTTGAGTGGATTGAGTTAGCACGTGGTTATTGAGTAAATATCGTGAGCGAATGAACGAACTATGGTTCACTCTGAGTTTCAAGTAATTTTACACTCGCACGAGTTTGCCATATGCTTCCTATTCCTTTTTTTTTTATTATTTTTTGCTTTTTTATTGTGATATGGCTGTGGCAAAAACAAAAAAATATATTGTGTGATATTTGTTGTATTGTACGTATAATTGAATGTAACGTGAGAATATACAAAATCACTATTAATTTGATTTTTTAATGAAATTTTGAGAGAAAATAAAAAAAATTATTTTGATAAAACATATTAGACAAATATTACGATGGAAAATTATAATTTAAAATTTTATTGTGTTGTACACTATTTAAGAGTAGATAGGTATTACAATAATTTATTTTAAAGGCCAATCATATACACGTATTAAAAGTAGTATGTAGTCTCACTTCCACAATTATAGATCTAACAATTATTTTACGAAATAAAAATCACACAATTGCTACCGAGACTAACATCCTAAAGCAAAGTAGATGGTTTATTAATCTGGATCGAGATCAATGTACTTGCATGACAAGCATTTTTTTTACCTCCAGTATCGGTTTTTTCATTATATACGATTAGAGTATATCATAAGACATAAAAATTTTCCTTACACATGCTTTGTTCTAAAATATCAGCAACTGACGCGGTGACGTTTATCTTTAAAAGATATATCCATCGAAAATTTATATTACCAGCTGGAAATGTGTAAATGCGCAGACGATATACGTAAACTCGTATGTGTCGACTCGTGCAAGTCAATCAAGCGTGACGCAATGGCTGGAACCATAAACTCCCATGAGCTCTTTTAATTCAGTAGTTCAGGTTGTAAAAATTTCGATTGATTACTCGTGACAGATAAGCAGCTGCTGTGAATCAAGCTGCTTGAGAAATTTTATAAATTGTTCATTTTTTTTTTTTTTTTTTTTGAGAAAAATTATTGTTTGGAAAATGGAAAAAAAGTGAGTTTTATCTTATTAATGCTAGTACTAAAGTGTGGTGTATTATTATTTATTATCTTTCGGTAATTTATTATTAAAAATAAAATAAAATTGCTAACAATTTTAAATATCTTCATTAAGTATTAAATTTTAAAAGCACTAAATAATTTATCAAGTCCTACATCAAATAATATTCCATCTATAATAAGCTGAAACCATGCAAAGTAGATAAATACGACCATCATTTAAATCTTAAAGAAACGCATCGCTTACAGGCCACCAAATGAGTATGTCAATCTAACTTTTAGACGTGTATATTTACAAAACGCGACTCGTCGTCGCGGATAACGTACAAAATAAGAACAGCTGCAATCCGTCGCATCCGCTTCCAGCAGCATAAAATACATATATACTCATACACTTTCGTCTTGCAATTCGAGCATGCGCGCGTGCGAGCGAGTTCGCGTAAACGAACCGTCTTTAAGCAATAATCGATCGACCAAAACAGCTTATACCATCCTCGTAGCAAAATAGAAGGCAACGACGACGGCGGCCGATGATCTCAGCGGGGCGACGTATTGGGATCGAAAAAGCGGCCTCCGCGGCCTTTGCGCGCACCGATTTAATTTTTTGACCGCGTTAGCCGATCAGTAATGGACGTATATAGCTAAAGCGATAATAGCAAGAAGCCAGCTAGCTCTCTCCTTCCGTTTCATGCGACCGACCGTCTAGCTTCAGTTTATAACTCCGAGATAAGCAGTGTTACGGAGGCACGATCGACTACCTCCTTCTTTCTCTCTCTCACTCTCGACCCTTGACCGACTCGATCACGCGCGCACGTGTGATATGTGTGTGGGTGCGGGTGCGGCTGTGAAGAGAGAAAGCGCTTCTATATACTCTTAAATAGACCGCGATCGATAACGAGAATGGAGTTAAGGGTACTTTTCCACGTGCTAAACGTGGAACAAAGATGTGTAGAAGTTTGTATGTGTATGAATATATGTAGAGTGCGTTATTCAATGTATTAAAGACGATGCACTAATTTGATATCTTAAAGTATTTGACAATAATCGAATTATAAAATGTATATAACATCTTTGGATTAATTGTTATTATTCAATCATGAGTAATTTACAGGTTGTATTAATTTTTATAAAAAAAAAAAAAAATTGTAAAAAAGAAAAAAAGTTTTTTGAAATCAAATTTGAATGAAAATGTTAAGAGAGTGGAGTAGCTTTAAACTGGTTCGCGCATATCACAAATTGTGATTCATAAGCATACACACACATCTACCTATACTCGACGTATATACCTATATACATATGTATATATGTGTGATGAGCGGCAGGTCTCGTGTATATACACTTTTATATATTCCACGCTTCGACGAATATACGGTCTTCATTACATAATCGAGTAGTCGGAGCGCGTGCAAGCTTATATGTGCGCTACCCAGCTGTCTGATGTTATATGAACGAGAGAGAGAAAAAAAGAAGTGCGGACCGAAGCAGTATATGCATCACATCGAGCTGCGAAAGGCGTGTTCATCAAGCTTGTTTGCTTTTTTGCTCGAGAAAAAGATGCGAGAGTGCTTTAACGATTTACGTCCTTGCATTATTTTTTCTTTTCTTTTTTTTTTTTAACTTTGTTATGCTGAGATAGCTTACTTTTAGCAAAGAATCGAAAAGATGCGTAAAGATGTTTTGGTATTCAAGTACTTAAATTTGTAAAGCAAATCTTTTTTACATATAAGTAATATTATTTTGTATAAAAAATTAGTATACTCTTTTATGCATCATCTTTATGCATCAGTGGTGTTATTTAATTTACTCATTCAGATAAATCTATAATCGATAGTATAACTTTATCAAAATATCATTTCAAACTTATGGAGGTTTTCAAATTCATTAGTACAAACCAATTGTCATAAAACATCTTAAAAAAAATGAGATATAATTTAACATAAAATAACGACTTTCACGATTTTAAGAAAAGAAAAACTCAGTCCAGAGGATGAAAATATATCTTGGTGAACGGTGCCAGTAGCATTCACGGTAGTTGGCTCTACGCGACCAACGACTACGACGACGACGACAACGACAACGAAAGAGGGGGCGTGTGTCACCAGAGAGCGCGCAAGCAAGTCCACGGGACGGTACAGACCAATGGGAGAGCAGGGAAGGCGTGTGGATCCGGCCCCGCGAGGAGACAGTAGAGTGCCATACGACGGCTGTATATACGAATGCCACCGCCAGCAGCGCCGCCAGCGCGAAGGACGTCTGTCGCGTGTCGCCCCTGCGGCGCGTGTCTCTTCGTCGCGCTCTCCCCCTTCCCATCAGCGACGCGACTAAACCCGCGAGTCACTGGAGGGGGTCTCGGACGCGACGTGGGGATGAAAGTGGTGGGGCAAGCGCTGGCGGGGAAGTGACTTCGGAGTGGGGAGCTGGAGACACGCCCACGTGACGGGGACGTTCGCGCGCGCGGGTGGGAAGCAAGCAGCGACCGAGGAAACGAGACGGACGACATATATAGCCTTGGTCGTGTCGTCTTTTTCCCGGCTGATGCCTTCGTCGTTCTCTCTACTGTCGGCTGTGTGAGTTTGCTGCCGAGTTAAAAAAGAGTGAGAGAGACAGACCTGTGACGAAAAGACTTTCCTGTTTCCGGACTGCTATATGGCAGATGTTGAGGAAACTGCTCGAGCGGGAGCTGGATCAATTTTATTAAAGGATGTCGCTTTTATTAAAGGACTGTCTTAAGTAGTTTGTAAAAATGTTGTTTGGTAACGTAAAGGAAAACGTTAAGAATATAAATAATGTGAGATGATAAATTAATTTAGAAGATTAGAGTATTATAATTATTTGATTTTGTGAACCTACAAAGATAAATAATTTGTCTGTATGCTGTTTTAATATATTATTTATAAACTAATTTCTAAGACATTTCATTTTCAATATGTTATACAATAGAATTTTCATGGTCTTGCATAGCTTATTTGGCAAAGTGCCAGTTTCGTAATTCGCATATCGTGGGTTCGATTCCTGACGTCTGCTGATTTAGCAATTGCATGAGTCCTAGCCGAAATACGCTTAATAGAGTGTTCAAAATGGCTTAAGAAAAAGAATTTAAACAATTACTTATTAGTTGTTTGTGTAGTCTGTTTTATAAATTTTTTTATATGTACTCAAATCTACGGTTTTAGTCCTTTTTTTTTTTTTGTTAATAGTATTGGCAAAATCTAGGATTTTAGATTCTGTAGATAAACTTTTACATTGATTAATAACTTTAATGTGGCTGTTATTACAGTTTTATTAAAGTTTAGTCTTATTATAGTTCCTACTGTAATACTGTAAATATAAATTACATGTATAAAATAAATTTAAATCGAGGTAATGTTTAGTATAATTTTATTTTTGTTAATCAGTAAAAGCTTATTTTAAATTCTTTGTAGCATATATTAATATAGTTGTTTAACCGTGTCTTACAATAATTTATTAAACATTGTAGTTGCATAAAAGTATTAAAATAAATAAGTTATAATAGGTCACCTTTAAAATTATGGTTTAGCAATCCTTACATTCTTGTAAAAATAGTATTTTTCGATACAAGTGCGAGAAAATATTGTTGTCTCGGGTGACGTTTTCGTCTGAACGAAGTGAGGGTGAAATATTCACACGAGTCAGGAATCTATTTCTCGTACGAGTATTGAACAAAATTTTTTGATACGACGCTCTGAAAGCTCGGTTTTACATAAGTATTTTTTTGCTGAAAATGCATAAAATTGACCTTTGCGCACGGAGTATCAAAAAAATTATTTTTTACTTTTTTTGGGGATAAATATAAAATTACAATATCTAATAAAAAGCTTCTGATATTAATTGAAACAAAATAATATAATAAAAATAATTTAATTTTATGAACAATAAATTAATAATTAAAATTCAAGCTTCCAATACCAGTATTACACGCTCTTGAAAATTTATCTACTTACTAGTGCGATTAATTAATTTATGTTTTTTTATTTATTTGATTATTTATTCAGATATTTTTAAAAAGAAAGAATAAAAGAGCATTTATTATCTTCCAAAATAGAAAAAATTATATGAAGAAATATACAATCATTTTTCTTAAAATATTTGTCTAAATATATATTTGATATCAAAACCAATATAGCCGCTAGTGTGATAAGAATAACAGCATACATCCAAGCCCATAGAAATTAAAGATCGACATAAGAGTAAGTCTTAGCCGATTGACGTCTCTTAATTGCTACTTTTCTCTTATCTACTATCACCTTCTTTCTCTCTTCTCTTCTACTCTTTTATCTCACTCGTTCTCCCACAATAAGAAGCTCGAGTTCACTTGAATTCTTCCGAGGTCTAAGTCCATAGGATTAGTCTCTCTATCACTGCCAACCCACATCGAGAGAGCCTAATCTTTCCCTCGATACTTAGGGACGACGCAATACCCTATATTCGAAGAATAGAGAGTGGGAAAGATCTTACCCTTAAGACTAAGCGTCAGGGTGACAGAGAAAATCGCGCTTACACAACACGTACGATCTGACGCCTCCAATTTACGCGACCTTTCACAATCCGCGAAAATATATATTCTCTTTTATTTTTCTGCTTGATACTATATTAGTCTGATCACGCAATTCTCATTAATTTTGTATGATAAAATTGATTATGTGTACTCGCACACAGAGATTTTTTTTCTTTTGGCAAAAAATTGTGGTTGTTTGTAGTGAGTGTAATTATAATTTGTATGTGACATTTGTAAGTCGTACTTAATGCAATTCGAATTTTTTTTTAAATATTTTTGAGAAATAAATTCTAATAAAAAAAATCGCAATAGTAATACATTCATTTACTAAAAAAAACAGTTATTTTCTATTTTCAATATTAAATCGAAAATCCAATTACATAAATTAGTAAAAAAAAATAAACTGCAGTCTACTGTAGGGTCAACAAACATAATACACAGTAACTTATCATGAAAATAGTCTGCACACAAGTCTGCGAACTGCCTGTAATATCGAGCAGTTAGCATTTTACCTCCTCGACGTTTTCAGGATTCTTTTGACACTTGACATTAAAAGTCAGGCAAGAAGCAGTGCACTATGAGCTATATAACTTATAAGGTACATACATATTGCTGCCGTGCTATACGAACTATACTCTCGCACGCTTGCTCGCACGCGTCGCATCAGCAATGTCAGTTGCAAACGTCGGCTTGACGGATCGGTGCGCGCGCACTCAGGAAATTAGGCAATTTCCGGGAGACTTCGTTTATCCCTCTCTCTCTCTCTCTCTCTCTCTCTCTCTCTCTCTCTCTCTTCCTCCCTCACTTTAAGTTGAGTGTATATAAGAGCGAGGACACACAGCTCTTTGAGTGCACACGTAATATAAAGCAAGAAGAGTGAGCTAGATCGGTGTTCAAGAGTGGTGGAGTGAACTGCCACCGATCTTGACGACGACAACAACGATGACTATGACTACGAATGTGTGTGTGTGTGTGTGTGTGTGTGTGTTACGTGTTATGTGTATGTAGGTGTGTAGCGAGGTGGCCTCGAGACTGTGGCAGGTTGATATCATGCTGCTTGAATATGGATTATACACCTGAGTTTGTGTTTGTATTTAATTCTAATTGGTTTATTAGCTGTGATTTCGTTTTTTTTCCTTTATCCGTTCATTCTTTATCTTTCTTTCTTTATATTCGTTTCTCACCAAGATTTTTACATATTTTTATTATATGTTTTAGTACCTATTGATTAAAAAAATAAAACTGAAAAATCCAGCTATTGTATTTGCTATTTTTTACCCTGTTTGGTTTTTTTATGTTCTTAAATTGTTTAGATAATTACTTATATATTTAATTTAATACAAATTTACACTTAATCATTGTTGAAGCTTCGAATGTCGCTGTCTGCAAAACTTTAGTTTAGTAATCCACAGGTCTGTGGGTTCAATTCCTGGTGTTTGTCGACTGAGACATTGTGTGAGCAATTTCATGCTGAAATACACCTGATTGAGTTTTAAATAAAAGCTTTTAAACAAATGATTCTTTTCATTGGATTTCTGCAATCAATTGTCATAAATAATTTAATAACATTTTTTTTAATTAATTTAAAATTTTTTATAATAAAATTGAATACTTAAAATAAATATTTCATTTTTATAATTTTTGACAAAAGTTCAAAATATATTAGAAAAGAAAAACCTAAACATTTCTTGAATCTCTTTTATCATCTTATTTCATGTGAAAATTCAACAATACGACATTATATGACGAATGGATAAAAAAAAAAAGATACCATGAGAATATAAAATAAAAATAGGGTATAAAAAACAAAAGGCAAAATGCAGCAGCAGAGAATGTCATTGACACCTCGTGAGCGCATGATCAGTGCAAACTACCGGCTCATCGCATAATACCAGTCTGCCCCCTCATTTTCTCTCTTTCTCTCTCTAGGCATAACCCTCACTATAGCAGTATATCCAAGCTCGCTCGGTATTGTTAGTATAGTGATGGTCAGCTCGGTGTTGATAGCTCCACAACGAACAGGGTTTACCCGCCCACGGCCACGAGGCTCTGGTATGTAGCGAGAGGTAAAGAGAAAGAGAGATATGTGATTGGCGAAAGAAGGATATGGCAAAAGAGATAGAGAAAGAGAGAGATAGAGTGAGAGAAAGAGTATGTACCGGGGTCACCCTCGGGGTCGCTAATGACACACGCAGCCCGCGGCATCAGTGCGCAGAGCCAGAGAGTAGTCCGAATTGGCCTCATCAAAGCCGAGCAAACAATGCTGGGTTGCATGTTGCATATGCCTCTGCCACCGCTGCATGCGCGCGTGGCCAACCTATACCCTTGCAACGTGTGGTTAGCCAAATCACCGTGGCTCGGACGCGCGTTATATCCGAGTGGTGCTGCAGCAGCAAACCCAGTGTTTCTACATCTCTCTCTCTCTCTCTTCTCTCTCTTTCTGTTTCTCTATCTCGCCACTGTACATGTAGCAAAAGAACGAATGTGCTTTAGGCTCTCTCGTGCATCAGGACGCGTGAATACTCTTTGGATGTTCGCGCTTTGTCGGGAGTTATATGGGAGTGATGGGATGTATATGCTATGTACCGTGGTATGCCCTTTGGTCCTTTTATTTTTAATTTCCTTTTTTTTTCTAAGTCAAATTTTATTTGAAATTCAATGATTTTTGACTTTTATATTTTATAACTGAGAAAAAAAAAAGATAATTATATACATACGCAGCAAGTGTTTGATTTTCATTTTTTTTATTTATTGGTTTAAAGAAAAGTATCAATTCACTTGCTTATAAACGACATAGATCAATTCTCTTCAATACATTATATTCACAATGATTTATGTTCTTTATCTAACTCATGCATACACGTATATAGAAATTTCTTTTAAATAAATATCTAATATTACGATTTGAATCTAAAATAGCGACGCGCATATCTTTCTAGCCATATCACATAGTCTTAAAAAAAAAAAAAATTAATAAGTTAATCTTCTAGTGTAGGTATATGTCAATCTATTTGCGCAACGAGAAAAGCCATATAATCTGATGAAGCACAGTATTGATTTTCCATATATCCTTCAGATATATCAAAGCACAGTGAGTCTATAAAGAAAGTGAACCAAGAGGCCATAGACACTCATTTATCACAAAGATCAACGTACACCCATAGTTGTTGTGCTCTATCCATTCACGACAAGCCGTTATAAATCATATACAGGGTGCGTAGAAAAAGAAGAAAAAAAAAGAGAGAAGCTCGATAAAAAAAAAGTCAACTTTCAAGTTATTAAAAAAGAATTCTCGTATAACTAGGACGTTCTATATGATACTGTGTACTTGAACGTTTGATTGTATATATAGAGATGGAGAAAAGAATAGTTCACAGCTTCACTTTGTATCATTGGAGGATCGATGATGCATTTGCGAGAGAGAGAGCTAAGCTTCAATCTCAAGAGCAAGTTCTTGTTTGTTTTGCTTGGCCGATTGAGCAGAGAAAATGTGAGAAGAAAAAGGGGGAGAGAAAAAAAAGAGAAGGCTGTGATGTGAGTGTATATATACGAGCGACCAAGAGATTCTCGTTGGCTCCCATCGTTCGCGTGAGCAAGCGAGAAAAAGCCTGTCATTGCAGTGTGCACATCGCGAGATGTGAAGAAAAAAAAGCGTGTCTTGGTATACGCGCGTTGTAGAGGAAGAAAAGAAAGAAGAAGAGAGAAGGAAGCGATAAAAGAAACGGCAGTTGAGAAAAGGAAGAGAGAGAGAGAGAGAAGAGAAAATAGAGTAGAAAATATATATGTATCCAAGGTATCAATTGGACGCGAGTAATTTCATGAAATCATGTGTGTTTATTTATTTTTGCCATCAAATTTTTTTTTTCATCTTTCTTTCGATACGTTTTTGTTGTAAGATGCAATGTATGCTGTACATGTGTATATAATTTTGAGATGTACTCTCTGGTGTAAGATGTTGGGCGTGATGTAAGAAAAAGCTCAATACTGGAGTTCGTGACCCTTTTTTATTTTTATTTTTATAATTATTGTTAGGATAAAATTGATTTTGATTGTACTTGAGGTGGTGCTATTTTATAATAGTATAGATTTTAATCTTAAATCAATAAAAATTACGTGATTGATAAAATTGTTTGTTTTTTTAATTTAAAAAAATATATACATAAAATAATAAAAAATTTTTTTTTATGAAACACGTGCTGATAATGATATTTTTTATTTTTATTTCACCAGTATACATTAATTAGTATATTACAATTTATTAAAATTATAATCCATGGAACTGTTCAAAACTTATTTAGTGCGTCGAAATTATATTTTAATTCTTATATATTAAACCATTTTTACACTCAATTAAGCGTATTTCGGCATGTGTTTTTGCAATGATTAAGCAGTCGATAGATGCCAGAAATTGAACCCACAATCTGTAGATTACGATATCAGTGCTCCGTCGACAAAGTCATTTTAAGATACATTTATATTGACTCTATAGCAGGTATCTTTTTTTAAGTGGATAAAGTTCAGGTGTACGAAGACACATATTTTTTTAAATTATTATAAACAAAATTTTATAATTATTTTTTAAGCTTTTTATAAAATTAATAAATTTTCAACCATCTTAGAAAATATAATAAAACTTAAAAAAAAAAATTATCATTAAATTGAATAATAAAAAATTCATACTAATAAAAAAATCTCATTCTAATTACGTAAAATTTTCCCCTCAAAAAAAAAAAAAAGATTCAGAAAAAAAGATTCAAAATCATAAAAAACAAATAATAAATAATTCGTAAATAAGTTTCTCCTTGCACCAGCTTTAAAACAATCTCTCTGACAACCAGTTTCTTTTTGTATGGCGCCGATCTCTCTCTTTCTTTCTTTTTCTTTCTCTCCCTTCAGATAATCAGTCATTTCGCAGGACAATTTTTCGCTCGAAGAGAGAGAGAGAGCATCCAGTCTCTGCGTGTGCTCTCAAGGCGCACACGCACGCGAGATATCTCCTTCGCGAAATCAACGACGCTTATAGAGGGATCTCTTTCTCTCTCATCGCTATGGGACAGAGCAAACTTACGGACGTAATGGAAAAGCGATGTATCGACGGGAGAGCTCGACTTCTCTCTCGTCCTTCCTTCCTTCTCCACTTCTTCATCATATATAGGCTGCCAATAAAAATGTTAATTGCGCGGCTCGTTAGCGGCGACTCCCCGCAAGCTTATTTCTACCAGGAGGTCAGAGCGAAAGAGAGAAAGAGAGTTGAGGTCGATCTTTGCGGGGTGTCTCTTTCTTTTTTTTTTTTTTTTTTTTTTTTTTTTTTTGTTTGTCTTTTTTTGGTTGTTCTCTTTTTGTTTACTTGTGTGTTATTTTGCCTTCATGTTGCCGACACACTGTGCTCTCTTTTGCTCTCGGTGACTCGAGCAACCGATAGCGTTATTTATTACGGAGGCAAGTTACTACTGCCCGACAATTTGTTCGCGCTAGCGTAAGTACACATCTACTTGATGCTTCCTGTACTAGCTCAATCGATCAAGTAGAAAATTTTTTTGCGATAGTTTATTGATGATAAAAAGTTTTGAGATGTGTACTCAATTTTGTTTTTTTTTTATAATTTATTTTGAATTGTTTAATTTCATTAAAAAGATATTTATTTTAAATATTAAGATAAGTAACTAAGGTAGTTACGGTACATTAAAGCTCTACACCAAGCTTTTTTATCTCATAAAATAAATACAAAGTCAAAAAAAAAATATATAGTGTATACAAGCTTACGTCTGGTTCACAGAAAAACAAACTGGCTTATGTAAGTTAACGTACAAGTAGGGGCGATGAAAAGGGAATGCCACATGCCACAGTAGAGAGTAGAGAGTAGATTCTGTAGCCTTTTCTTTCTTGAATTTACTCTCTTTCTCTTCAACAGCCTACAATTTTATTTTTTTGCTCTTTAAAAAAAAAGATACTCAAGAGAACCAGAATACGAAAGCTTGAAAAAGCTGGAAAATGTAAAAGAAAAAAAAGTAGAAGGACCAACGAGTATAGTCCGAGTGTGTCTTATGTGTATACTACTGAGCCGTGCGTGATCTTTCGTATATGGCGACCAAAAAGCTCGGACGAATGAGTGGCTGGAAAAAAGAGAAAGAGAGAGAGAGAGAGTTGAGAGAAACAGAGTCCAGCTATGAACGGAGAGAGAAGCAGGGCTCTTTTTGAACGTAGCCAGCTATAGCGCCTCGCGGAACAGCGGGCTTTCATGAAAATTGCCACGAATGTATACATTCGCGGTCTTTCTACACTCACTCACTCTCTCCCCTTCCTCTCACCCTCTATCCTCATCCTATAGCTCTACCTTTTTTACGTGTATGCATGGGCGGCGAGTGCGGCTATGTATACGTGGGACAGAGGGAGTCGAGAGAAAGAGAGCAGAGACCGGCGACCACGTATATATACGAATGCAACAGATTTTCTGTTTTTGGCCATTCAGTTATACGTGGCTTGGCCCGTTGAATAAGAGAGAAAGCGTAAGAGAGAGAATATGTAGTCTCTCTTTCTCGCTATACAACATCACATACCTACTATATGCCGGCCCATTGAACCAGCGAGCAGTTTAGTTACCCTCGGGTCTATCTACCCCGAGCTTTCGTTTTGACTCAGCCGCGCAGACCATCCAAGCTGGTATTCGGATATATATGCCTACAGAAAACTAAAAAGCTAATTTACTTTAAAAGTGAGCCAGCAGTCAGCTCCCCCGCCCCCACCTCTCTCTCTCCCTATATCCACCTTGCTTAAATGTGGCTCACTGTGCGTGGAGTGGGCGGGAACTATACGCGATGATAAGGGACGAGAGGAGGCCTCATCAAACGGTTCAAAAGTCAAGCAGAGAAAGAAAAGAGGAAAAGAGACACGGGATGATAAAAAGGGTATGGGATGGAGGTAGGGAGAGAGATTGGTGGGAGGTGGGCTAATGCAGCCAGCGACAGATTGGCGGTGTGCGGCGGTCGCCACCCATCTCCAGTCGCTCTTTCTATTCGAATGGACCTGTCTGTGCGCTAAACTCGACGAACTGGATGGTCATTTCGCTGATAGCTCACAAACTGCCGGCGAAAATGTCCAAGCTATATTATGGGGGAGTGGTTTTTTAAAAAAGAGAAAGAGAACTGGACCAAATTGATGTGCTACGTATTGAGGCGCGAGCAAAATTTGAGGGGATGTGGAGTAGTGAGTTTTCTATGCTGAGAAAGAGAGACAAAGAGATAAAAAGGCTAATTGAATCGTATGAGTATACATTTATATGTGGGTGTGTGTGTGTGTATGTGTGTGTCGAAAAAGGTCATTATAAAAATTAGCCGGGCGTATGTTGTCTCTACGCTAATGTGATTGACTTTCAACGCTCGAATTTTCAGAACACTTGTGCTTGGGTTGGATTTTTTTTTTTTTTTTTTGTGATTTTTGAAGTGTTGAAGTCAGACTGGTTTTCGTGTTTCTAAAGCGTTCAGACCAATGCTTTACTCTGAGTGCAGTGGTAATTTGAAATTTTTTTTTCCTCTTTTTAATTAACAACTTCGTGTTTGTTTAAGCTTTTCCAAAATGAGTTCACTTGTTTGGAAAATTAAAATTTTTTTTTTTCATTTAATTTAGAGAGTTTGCGATAGCGACGTTTTGACCTTTAACATAGTTTGACATAATTAATTAGTTTTACAATTTAACTTTTAGTTATTTCAAAGTGCCTTTTACTCTGAATTTAAAGAATTTCTTTTTCTTTCTTTTTTTTTTTCAAAATACATGGACTATTTAAAGCGAAATTTATCCTACCACTTTCAATGATTACATTTAAACGCTATTTTATACAAAATTCCTTTATATACTATATAAAATTAATTAAAATACATCGATTTTCGAGAGAAATGTAATTAAATTGTTAATCGATTACAAGCCATATCGAATTCTCGTACGTATTTTGAAATAGCAAGAGGATATTTTTAAAATAAATTGAAAATACACATACACATGATGATCGATAAAATGTTTCACCAAATATGACATATCCATGGACGAATGGTTATAAAACCGATGCTACACTAGACTGAATGACGTTTCGGGAAAATTGAAATTTTACATCAATTACATGTGGGGTACTATACGTGAATAAGAAAGATTGACGATGAAAACGAATGTTCACTATTGTCAAATGCAGTAATGCTAGAGTTTTGTTATTTACAAAATGCCAATATGTTTATGTCAGTAAACAAATTAATTTAGAATACACCAGATGATTTTTAATCAGCATTAAAAAATCAACCTTTTTAAAATAGTCTAAGCTTTTCTAATGATTTTATGATACTTGTATAACATTTTTAATTGTTTTTCTCGTGATTTTCTGTTGTTTGAAAAAATTTTATAGCCAGAGTATTAGTATTGCTAGGTAGAAGACAAAAAAATTAATTACAAATAAGTTATTTTTTGTCATAGTTATTAAATTTTACTAACTTTAAATTTTAAGAAAGAAAAATTTAACAGAATATTATTAATGAGTTAGTTTGGTTTGTTTTATTTTCAGAATTTAATAAAATAAATTAGTTAAATTAAAAAATTGAAAAATATAATGCTTATTAGAAAATTACATTTTTTTATTTATTTACAAATCTGATATATGTGTGTCACATTTTAAGACTACAATATCATTGATTCCATTAATTAAGTATTTCAGTTTAGCTAAAAGTAAGAAATTGTTCATAACAGCTTAGAACGGCTAAAGTGATATAGCGCAGGCTTTGCAATATACAGATCGTAGGTTCAATTCCTGGCGTCTATCACAAATGCTTTCAACAAGTATATACCTAAAGTACACTTACTATATAGTGTCAAAAAAGGTTTCTTGATGAATTATAAGTTTCTATCCATCTCGGCGTTGCGATTTTTTTTTTTAAATCATAAAATAACAAAGTATTACATTTTAGGAAATAATACTTGATAAAATTATAGTATTGGAGAATTTATTTTTGATAATCATAGGTAACTATACAAACAGCTGAAATAATAAAATTGATATAAAAAATAAGACAAAGTAAAAATACTTTAAAAAAAAATTAAATCGACCATTTACAAACAGAAAAAAGATAGTTTTGCAACTTCCAAAATTAATATATTTTGAATCTAATAACTTGTATCTTCAAGAAGATTATTTAAAGCTATAACAGTATTATTTGATTATCTAAAATTTTTGCTATAATTTATATTCCTCTCTTGTCCATCATCAACATAATAACGACGGAACCAGAAAAAATCCAATAAATCTAAATTCAATAACAATTTATGTCATATCTCTTGTTTTTTATTTTCTATATTATTATTCTTTATTTTTTTACTTCTCAATATAATAGAAATGACTAAATTTACTTTAAAAATAAATGCAGTTACTAACGCACTCTATACCGTGTTAAAAAAAAAAAAAAACTAACGAAAGCATATATTATTCATGTAAAAAAAAAATGCAGTTGAATCTTAATGACGATTATTCCTTTGTGATTATTACTCAAGGTATAAGACTCATTTTCGGTCACAGTAACATATAAAGCCGCGCTGCACCAAAGAAATTCCACGAAGTCATCTTTATTAACATTTGATAAGCAATTAGCCAGATTAAAATCAACCTCTCCTCCACCCTCTCCCTTTTATTCCCCTTCATATCAAGCTCAAATCTCCACATTGCCGCATATGCATAGTCCTTCGTCCGTTGTAAATTGAAAATTCAATGCGCAGCAAGAAAGAAAGAGAAAGAGAGAAAGAGAGAGAGAGAAAGAAAGAGAAAAACTTCAAGAGTCCCAGCGTTTTGACAAGCCAAGCAAGACGACAATTTCCTCAAGGAAGGAAGAAGAAGGTAGTACATATAGCAGTATGTATAGTAGCATCGTCGTTGCCGCGAAGCGTGATGAGCACAAACTATCACAGCACACTCCCCCACACATACATACATACATACATACACACGCGAGTGAGTCGCGCGCGCGCGCTCGTTACGTAGTCACCGCTTCAAGTGCGCCATTATACTTGTAAATTCCGAATAATTAGCCGCAATCAAGCACAGGAAACCATCTCGCGCTACTACAACTACTACTAAAGTCAAGTGTATATGTATGTGTATGTGTGCATGCCGGTGCAATTATTTTTAAATAAGATCCCACTATGCCATACCGCTGCTGTGCTACAGCGGACTCTTTTTTTTTTCTTCACCCCGCTATAGCGAGTCCTCCTCCTTCTTATACCTACTTCTTGGCTTCTACTATATCTGCCTCGTTATCTACGCTTCGTATTTCTTTTTTTTTTCATGCCCCTGCGTCGCGATGCGGCCGTGATCGTCATTAATCCGATTCGTCAAGCTGATTAGTCTGTGTGTTTGTGTGTGTGTGTGTGTCGTTTGTATGGACTGGACGTGGCAAGGCCAAACTTCTCACGATATAATACTTAATTTCTTTAGTTTTGAGTTTTTTTAATGTATTTTATATCAACGTTTTTTATGTTTCGTTTAATATTAATTTTTTAGATTGTGTTTGCGTTGATAAATATTATTGAATTTATCTATTGCGTTATTTTTTTTTCATTTTCTAATGTTAAGTTATATAGTAAATAAGATATATTTTTTAAATAAATTAATAATAAGATAGAAATAGTGATTGGCATGAGTTATTATCAAATTCAAATTGAACAAAATAGTTTAAATGTACCTATAAATAATTTTGAAATCTTTTAAAAAAATATTGTTATTAAATATCATAAAGTATATAAATAAAGATGGATAATTAAAAAAAACTTGTTATTGAGAAAAGACACTGACAGAATTGTTGAATTTTCCTTGCATTGTATGCTAATTTTTTTTTTTCATACCGTAATATTACTAAAGTAGTAGCTTCTCAGTTAAAAACTACGCAAAATAACCGTTTTTTTTCGAACGTTGATCATGTGAATTTGTTACATAACTGTTTAATAATACGATATAGGTATTAATTATCGTAGAATCAGTATGATAATAATAATATAGTTTCAAACACAAAAAATCGGAGTGACAAATTAATTGAAAAATTCTTTCTTTAATCACATTTGTAATTTAAAACAATGTAAGATTTATGTTATTTAATCATGCAGTTAATCAAAATTTTAATTAAAAAATCAACAATGTAGGTAGTAAATCACAAGAAATAATATTGTCTTAACGTCGATTCATTTTAGTTCTTTTTGATCCTTCCCTCGTTGGCAAAAAAGTCTTCGAGATAAGAAAAAGCCATCGTCTGGCTTTGTCGGAACTTGGGTTTTCGCCTGTTTGGTTCGATGGCCAATGATCCGACAAAGTCGGCTTAGAAAAGTTTTAATCGAAGCTATTCCGGCTGACTATCCGGGGCGTCGCGTCGCCCAGACAGCAGCCTACTTTTTCATCGTTTACTTTGTCGCCTTTGATCCTGAGACAACATTGCCAACTGAATGAAATTCGTGAATTGTTATTCTAGTTTTTATTTTATGTTTTTGAAATTGCAAATAAGTTTTATCAAATTACGAAATGATAGAAAATAATATACTAATTAATATAAATTCAATCAAATTTATGAAATAAAAAAGATAATTGTCTTGAAAAAGATAATTGTCAGTTGTTCGTAATATTAGAAATAGCATGTAATGTTAAACTAAGCTTTTATATATCTCATAAAGATACAGTACACATCTTCAACTTTAACGTATATTTTACCCCACAGAAGTCAGAGTTATATCGATCCATCGTCACGTTGCACCCTAACTCAGAGAATAACATCCCTTCGTAAGAGAATTGCATGACGTCATAAAGGGAGCCGACTTTCAATAGGTCACTGGGCCACTTTTCAAGATTTCGGTAAGTACATTATCTTTATAAAATCTTTTTTTTTATTCTATTGAAAATTTTTTAATATTGAATATTTTTTAACATCAAAATAAAATTGTAAAAATCTGCCATAAAGTGAAATATTAAAATTTTTTTTTTTAACATATATAAAAATTTATCAACAACAATTTATATTTTGTGCGTTCAAACTCGAGCTCTTCTCGATCAACATCTCAAAATTTTTGAGATTCGTGAAGGAGATGGCGGTAAAGCGGATTATAAAGTAAGTCGCACGGATCGTGTGACCAATCAACCGAGGAAAATGTCCAATTCTGAGAAATTTACAGGCTGGATTCGATTACAATGTCAAACCGCTTCTCGATTAAGCCTCCAAAAAAAAAAAAAAAAACTGGGACTTTTTTTCATATCAAAACTTTTTTCTTTTTACTAGTATTTGTTTTCATGCCGAAATAATATTTTATATTTATCATGATGAATTATTTATTAATTATAACAAATAAAAAAGTAATTACTTGTTTAGATTCGATATTATATAAAAATTATATATTTATTTATGAAATCAATTCTAATAAATACTAAATATTATCTCCTTTATTACATTACAAACTCTATTTGCTTAGTTAAAAAAATAAAACTAAACTATTACCAGTAATGGTATTTTGTAAAGTAATAACAGGTTCACACACACATAATCATTAATTTAAAACAATTCAACCAAAGCAATTTATACAAAACATTTCAACTTGTTACTGAAAATCTTATTAATACTCAACTTAAACTAAACCTGCAAGTTTAAAAACTTTTAAAAGCAATTCAAACATATACATATAGATCTCAATAACTTTTAAAAGTAAAAAGAAATTCAAATTATAGCGTTTAACCGTAGTATAATAAATTCTAATCCATTTTATAAAATTGTATGATTCGACAGAAGTGATCCTTCAAACTGCCTTCTTTCTCTCTCTCTCTTTCTTTCGATCAATCCGATTAATCAGCTATATATCGCGTATGGTGCCGAAACAATTCGTAAAACACGTATATACCCAAGCCCGCCCAAGAATTATTGACATTATCGTACACTAATCACTGTAATTTAAACACCCGCGGGAAACGCAATATATATACAGTTGTACACCACACCATCCTATCCACACTCTCTCTTTCTCTCGCTCGTCCAAGAGCACACTGCACACATACACCCATCCAAGTCCATAAGTTTTAAGCCTAAGGTAAAAAAAAAAAAAAAATCATAGCCAGGCCCACTTGCAGAAATTTATAGCACGGCTGTGTGTATATGTGTATATAGCTTTTGCATAATAACGCCGCCAAGCTATATACAAGCAGTCAAGATTCGCACGCGCGTTAGTCAATATATATAGTATATATAGGCAACTGTTGATCGACTATTGATTTGCCTAGGGCGAATCCGCGTCCGCGTGAGAATCAACACGCCAAAGCGCTATAAGGGGACGAACACCTACACTTTGTTTTCTCTGCTTGTATATAGTTTAATGAAACACATGCGGGTTTCTATATACTGCTGTGGCATATAAGCTACTGTACTGATCAGAAGCTGGATTAGTTGTTTGACCTATATATATATATATATATATATATATATATATATATATATATATATATATATGTATAGAAAGAAACTAAGATGCTAAATACCCTGACGTTATTTTGGCTTGGATTATCTTAAGACTGGGCGTTACGAGGAGGATAAATTTGAGTTAAGTCGATTTTTGTAGATATTCTTCGCAAGATATTGACTTTATCTTACATTTGGTTGTAATGGAGCTGCTTTAATAATATTATTCATTGTTGGAAGTATATAAGTTATTTTAACATTGTTACATTTAATATAAATATAGCATGTGTATTCTAAATATGGTGTAACTATTTCTAAAAATTAATATTTCTCCCATAAATAATTTAAAATATATACTCGAAACAATATTTATTTATTAAAGCATTAAAAAAATAATCTTTCATCTGATTAACAAAAGATTTTATTTTCAAGTGATGGTATAATAATAATCACACGTGCTGAAATAGTAGCACATACTACTCTTGAGAGAAAAACAAAGGTGAAGGCGAAAAAGACAACAATAGTGCCAAAGAGAGAAAGAGTAAAGAGAATGGGAAAGAAGCTTCGAACATATATGTGTGTTTTGTGCGAGGGTCGCGTGTAAGAGAGAATTGCTTAGCTTGAAATATCGATTTCTATGTAGACAACGTAACCCAACACACACGCACACATACACACACATACATACACACGCGCGCCCTGTAGCGTCAAGTGCAAAGAATTCCCGAGGCGCACCGTACGTTCATTTAGCTGTTCAGCATCAAAAGAGAACGGACTCAGCTGTTCAGAGTAGACAAGTTGTAGAGATAATATTTTACTTTTCTTATTTTTATAGTTAATTTGTACTTTTTTTTTTAAGAATTTTATTTCAATATTTTAATCTGTGAAACATTGTTTGCAAATAAATTTATTGAAATACAATGGAATATAGCTTGAGAAAGATATCGTTGCGGGGTTATCATAAATTATTACAATCTGTAAATTTATGTTTTCTTAATATTATGTCCGTCTGTAAACTTTGAGCTTAATTCTACATTAAGATTTGAAATAACGTATATATCAATTATCTTATTCCCAAGTATTACACTTAAAAATTGCAAATAATCATTTTCCTTCTTGAAAATAAAACATTATTATAAAAAAAAATCTATGTAAAATTGTTCAAATTTGAAAATAAAGCAAAGATCAAAAAAGATAAAAATAAGCAATGTAAGGAAAGTGCAGATGTCGATGAGCTATAGAAAAACAAACGAGAAATCATTAACTTCAACTTAGCAGAGCTCTGTCGCGTGGCACGCACTAACCCAAAAGAAAAAGAGAAAAAGAACATTTTGGCTTACAGACAAGGGGGTTAGAGATACAGAGAGAAAGAGAGTCTGCCAAGGGTTTGTGCGCACCCCAACGATTGCCGCCAAGGAAGTGGCCGAGACGCGCGCGCCAAGCGAAGTAAGAGAGAGAGAGAGAGAGAGAGAGAGAGAGAAAAATAGAAAGGGAAGGGTGTACTAGTAGCAGCAGCAAAAGGAATAGTAGCAGTATATAGGGTGGCAAGCAAGCAAGAGTATCGCCACTACCAACCGGGCATTACTTTTATTCCGTGTCATTTGAGCCCACACAGTCAGTCGGCCACCCTAGCTCCTCTCCAAGAGCGGGTTTCTCTTTTCCCTGGGAGGAAAAGAAAAGAGGAAGCTGAGGGGGTTAGTTTAGGGTGACGTTCGATAGATTTTTTTTCTCTTCCTCTTTCTTCCCTCAAACCGTTCGTGCAGTAGCAGATAGAGGCGGGCGAGAAAACAATTTCTCGTTTTTCCTACTGGCCATATAGTATATACGTGCTTGCGTCTATTGTTCGGACACACATCACCCTCTCGTAAATCCGTGAAATTAACGCGAGCAAGCCTTCCAAGTTTTATTCTGGCCTATATATAATTGTAGTCTACAAATGTCACAAGCTTGATTCTATACTCATTGTTTAATAGAGGTAGGCCACAAAGAAAAAGAAAAGAAGCAGGACTTTTAGTGCTGTGTTAATATATTATCGCTTGGATACAGAACATCAATGTGAATAGAACTACTCCAAAAATTAAAAGGGGATGGTGTGTGTGTGTGGATTGCTTTTAATCTTCGTTTGTAATTGAGATTCTTTGATGATAAAACGAGCTGAAGGGGTTTTGCTGCTTTTATTGGAAATTTATTGTGAATTCCAAAAGCTAATGCTGGGAATGTTATTTTCGACGTATACATTTACGGATGCACTTGTTTAACGAGTAAAATCAAATAATTGAAAATCCTTTTATTTCAACTTAATATAAAAGTTAAAAGTTATAATGACAACGATGAAATAAATTCTATAACCAAAGGATATATTCCGCATATGAAAAATATGTGAGTATATATGAGAAATACATAAAATTTTAATCTTATTCAAACTTATACTCATCGTGTATCGCTGGATATCCATAATCGACAAAACGGTTTATTAGATAATTAATTTTACAGAGCTTAAAGCACATTCATTTACAGCAATAACATCAAAATTGCATCAAATTTAAGATTAATTTTTAATCTGAAATTTTAATCAGTATATTATATCCTAGCATTAAGTTTAATTATTC
This sequence comes from Leptomastidea abnormis, assembly GCA_030522805.1. Lineage (NCBI taxonomy): Eukaryota > Metazoa > Arthropoda > Insecta > Hymenoptera > Encyrtidae > Leptomastidea > Leptomastidea abnormis. The sequence goes on from JAPYZE010002221.1 coordinate 27,994, forward strand.
TGATATCGCATTTAAAATAAAGTACTCTCTTTCTCTATCTCTCTTTCTCAAAGTTAATAGAAAAAGCGCCACATCGACACCAAGACAGCAGCAGCATCAGCATCAACAGCAGCGGCAAAATGTTAAAGGCCGAAATCTAATCACCTGGTATTTTGCAGTCATAACGCTCTAAAACAATCCAAGCTACCTATACATATACAGAACCTTATAATACTAGCTTAAAGAAGGAGGGAGAAGAAATCAGTAAAGAGGAGTGAGGGAGGGGAATAGAGGGGCTGCTGCAATCTATCTCTTGCCCGCCGTTCCATAATGATGATTTTCCTTTTTGAGCTCTCTCGGTGGCTCAGGCGTCCACAGCCACTGAGAGTATATAGGTGTATATACCTATATCAGAGCCATCAATCGCAATTTCTCGCAAGCCGCCACCACCATCAGTATAGAAGCAGAAGAAGAAGAAGGAGGAGGCAGCGAAAAAAAAGCTCCCTTCTCGCCGCGGATTACGGCAAACCAAAGTGAGCGAGCGCGAAATTACGTCTCGCGGTATGTATATGTATGTGGGGATATAAGACTGCAAAACGAGCTCTCTCGCGTATCGGCGAGTCCGGTAAATGAGGTCGTGACTTCTCTCTTGGCTTCTCTACAGCTAGCAGACGCGAGAAAGAGAGAAAGAAAGAGTTGTGCCGTTGCTGCTGCTGCTGGAGAACGCGATAGAGGATGCATATATAATAATCGAAGCCGCCATCTCCAGGTGTGAGAGGGGAGGAAGAGGGGGCCCGTAAAAGGCTCATCGCCGCGCGCACGGGCGGCAAACTCGGATGAGGAATCCGCGAGCAGCGCGTCTTTATCCTCATCTTTATCGTCGACAATTACGCGGCCCTCATTGGCGCGATGTTAGCAGGACGAAGCGGTAGATAGATAGAGTGAGAGAAAGAGAGGGATGAGGACGTAGTAGTGGCGCGGGTCGTGTGTCGACGGAACGGAACGCTGCTGACTCGTGGATTCAAAAGGAGAGGGAGGTAAAGGGGGGTGTAAGATAGGTATATGAAAGGTAAGGGAGGATAAAAAAATTTTCTCCGCATCTACCGTCCGATGATGCCCTTTATCCTTGTCTCTTTCTCTCTCTCCCGATGTTTCGACCGATCTTTTGGAACCAGTGTTGCTGTGTATATGCTTGCGATGATTTGCTGCCGAGATTGGGCTTATTTTAGTCGTGGGACATTGTCGAGGTATACATAAGACAGATAAGAGTAAGTGAGAGAGAGAGAGAGAGAGTGAGAGAGAGAGAAAGAGAGGCTTATTCTCTGATGTTCGTGATGAAAATAAAGATTTGTTCTACTCACAGAAAGAGAGAAGTGTTTATGAGAGAGCAAGTAGTCGAAGTCGTGACGTTTTATAATTACAATTATTTTTATTACTAGTTTTGCCTGCCTACCCTTCTCTCTCCTTGCTGCTTGCTTACTTACTATATAAACGATTAATCGTAGATGGCATACTTTTCAACGCCTCACTTCCAACATGAATTTATCAGATTATTGACGTTTTGCTGCTTATATATAAAAGAATTTTAAGAATTTAACTGAAGGATATTAAGAAGAGGATAATAATTTTGCAAAACATCATTTCTATCTTTCTTTCTTGTATATATAGCTATGTGTTATACGACAGTCTGCAATCGTCTTTAATGGAATATTCTCGGTGATGTTGCTACCGCTAGTACTACTACTACAACTACGGAAGTATGTGGGATCGTAGTAGTAATAGTAGATAGGTAGCAGTAGTATTGCAGCCATACAGAATCGCGAGAGAGACTGAAAAGTTAATGCGGTTCTCTAAGGCGAGACCGAGAGTGGCAGGGGTATATGGTAGAGATGGTACATCAGCCTTCAATCACTGAGTCCGCATGGGTCATGCACACGATACACCAGGGTAAAATTCGGGGTACATAACGATCATAGAGAAGAACTTACGTACACATACACAGACACACAAGTATAAGAGAGAGAGAGAGAGAGAGAGAGAGAGAGAGAGAGTAGTATCACCACATTAAATATTCAGCGCGGTCGAATATATCCATCTACCGGTTATACACATGCTGTATACGGTATGTGTGTGTGTGTACTTTACGGAAAATGCCGCGACTTACTTTACCTCTTCCCCATCTTCTTCCTCTTCTTCTATGTTTCACATCTTGTATACTTCCCTCAGGCCTTCTATCCTGACTACTACTTTGGATCTTCTGATGTCCCTTCTGCGGACGACTGTACATGTATGTGTAGGTATATATGATATTTTCCCCGCTGGGTGTAAGCGTGTGCGGTTATACGAATGTGCGTATCTCTATACCCGTAAGCGGGCGTTTATATGGGAAGTGGTTTGTCAAGGGCTGACGCCGACGGCTATTTCTGCTTCGTACAGGAAGAAGCATCCCGGAGAGTGAGGCGAAAGGAAGCAACCGAGATATTATGACTACGTCATTTGCGCGATATCTAAGTGTGGATGAGTGTGGCTGTATTTGTAGACTGGAACTGTCTTCTATTTCACTGTAGGACATATACATATATTTGAAGGTATGTCTTGTGATTACATTTGACTTGGTATGGTAATCAAACTTATTTTCCTATCATAAAATTATAATAATATAATAATGTGATGCACTGGTTTTGTATTTGATCTACTTGCATTGTGATTGGCTACAATAAATCACATGGTTTGTTTATGATTGGTTCAAGCTCATCACGTGGTATACACAGCATTAATAGGATAAATTTCTAAGTATAATGTTTTAGAGAATAATAAAAAAGAATCAAAATTTATTATGTAAATGTAAGCACGTCAATCAAGAGGACTGAATTCAAGCCAGAGTCTGCCAAACAAGTGACAACGTGTCTTTGCAATCACCCATCACGCAATATACCACTCTTTTCAACGCATTATCACAAAGGTTGAAAGTACATGTACATCATCGAATGATGATTACAAATAAATCGAACTGTACAGTTCACACATCTATATAACTCACTACAGCTGGCCAGAATTGCAACAACATCAAAATGTCAATTTCTACTTGGAAAGCCTAATGCGACGCGTGACGACCGACCGACCGACCTCTCTTCGCTCTATATATATATATATATATATATATATATATA
>JAPYZE010002222.1:0-19350 GCA_030522805.1 Leptomastidea abnormis
TATATCTTGCTCATAAATTTGATGATATTATGCTTTCTTTTCTTTTCAAACTGTTGACCCAAAAATATCAGCGTACCTTCTTGAATAAGTATATATTAATAAATTTTTTTGCTTATTAATTAGCGTACCGCGTTACAACAACAACAACAACAGTAATAACAAAAAGTTTATACATGTCGTTATAAATCAAATTTTTCATGAAGACCAAATCAACAAGTGGAAATAAAATAAAAACATGCACCAAAAAAACCTTACAACTTATAAGTGTATGTCTATTTATATCTACGCGAATACATAATTAAAGTCTATTTAGACTTAGCAGATCGCGGCAAAAAGTCTGGAGAGTATAAATAAAAAAAGCAGAGTATAAACAGCGTGACTATAACATTATCACGCAATGTTTTTATCCTTGTATGTGTATATTTATACATAAGTTTCAAGAGGCTGGTAATACAACAACGCGCAAACTGCTGCTGTCCAGTAGTAGTAGTAGTAGTAGTAGTAGTAGTAGTAGTAGTAGTAGTAGTAGTAGTAATAGCCTGCTTTTCAATTATTATTAAGCAATTACCGAGTTTCCGTAATACAGACGTTCTCTCTCGGCCGGACGGCTTAATTATATTTCCGTCCTAAAGTCATTCTACTATATAGAGCTAGAAAAAAAAAATATATATATATATATATGTAGACATACATACATATGCCGAAGCTTTCGTAACGTTACTTTATTTTAAAACAATGTCTATACCTATAACCTATATATGTAAATTAACATTATAGCGTTCACGTCACATTTCAATCACATAAAATACAAAAAAAAAGAAAAAAAAAGAGATGGAGTTAGAAAGAAAGAAAAAAAACGGAATGAACTTAGCAAAAATCGTTGCGTCAATCAGACTATCCTCGCAGCTGTTATAACTATAGTATACTTGAGTATGCTACTATAGCTCCTTTTTAAAATTTTTTTTTCTGTTTTTATATTCTATCTAGACTTGCACTCTTCCGCGTAAATAAAGCGTCTAGTGTATTGACATAGTCTATCGCGGAAGAAGAAGAGAGAACGACGAAGGAAGCATCTCTCAAGGCCATTGGATACTTGCATTATACACACGAGCTCTTTACTTTTCCATTTTCATCCTCTCTGCACGCAAGCACGCTCACTTTTTTATACAAGTTTCTCTCCTTTTTGTTTTGCCCTCTCTTCCTGAAAGTCTAGTAAACATAGAGTAGTAGACTCTCGAGACGAGGTTAATAAACATTGCGAACTAATCGATCATTTTGATCCGTACGAATATGTATGCGCGCGCGTGTATGTGTGTGTGTGTGTGTGTGCGTGCGTGCGTGTATGTGTGAAAGAGAAAATTATAATCGCAGAGGTAGCCGAGTCACGAGTTGTAATCGGTATATATAATACACAGCTTGTACGCCTCTTCCGTCGCGACGACGACAACGACAATGACAACGGTAAGAATGACAACGACGTGCGTTAGGTAAGAAGTTTTGAGCTGTTTTGAGATTTTAAGTATTTAGCTCGTAGCTCATACACACACAACACGTGTCTAAAAGTTCGAGGTCGTCACGGACACTTACTGTGGTTTTTTGTGGACTTTCGCTCGATTTTTTCCTTATATATTTATTTGTATTGGAGTATCTAGGTATATCAAGATTTAACAAGATGCACATGCACCTGAAATTATATAGGCTAGATTGAAAGCTGCTGTTATTTGCTGTGTTTTCTCGCATAGAAAGCAAGTTGATGATTTTTTTTAAGCAACCACAATATCTCATCGAAAAAAAAAGTAAAACACTGCATATAGGTACATACGCATACACCGACTCATATAAAACTCTGAACGTAAATCATCATTCTCCTCAATACATACTGTAGTGTATGTTTGCATGTGCGTACATACCTATATATACGTTACGAAATATAATGACGGCGCAATTACGCGCTCGGGGCAAACTTTGGACGCTGATCATCGAGAACGTCGCGTTTTTAAAAGCCCGCGCGTACTGCTGCGTCGACTCCCCGCCGCGGGATAGTCCGTGTGTCCTGGCTGCTGGGTTCTTCCCTTTTTCGGCGCGATTCTTATACCGGACCTCTTCTTCACCCAACTCTCTTTTTTTTTTTTTTTTTGTTTTTTTTTTTTTGCCATGGTAAGCGTGGTGGTGAGTACTGTGCCCTGCCCTGGCTCGGGCTTTTTTTTTGCCTGCGAATTTTTTGGAATTTTATACTTGATCGGGAGGCACACGTTGTTTGGCAAAGAGCCTCCGGGGATTTGTAATTTTGTGAAAAGTTGAATAATTAGATTTGAAAGTTGAATGATTTTTGCAAATATTTTGGATGATATGGAAGCGAGTGGATTATTATTTGATATTTTATCAATTATTAATCTGATGCGAACATTTTGCTAATAAAAGGCAAAAAAAAAAGGAGCAGGAGGTATGCCAGAGCTTCTTTTTATGCCTGCACTTTAAATGAAGTGCATTAAATATTCGTGTTATACCTCGTCCGAAGTGATAATTGATCCTTCCCTCTCCACCATTCAAAATGTATTTATATACGATGCGCAAAAATTTGCTAATTAATACTCAAATTCATTAAAGTGGCACTAAAAGCTTGCGATATATATATAATATACCGTAACACCATCGAGAAAGCGATTAAACTTGGTACATTCGATACTGTAATCATTGCTTCCCTCTCTCTCTCTCTCTCTCTCTCTCTCTCTCTTGTGCCGAAAAAGATTGAAAAAAATAAAATTGCTTGTTTCTTCTTATCTATATAGGCTTGAACGGTTTATTATTTCCATTAAATCCCGAGAATCAACTTTTCTTAATGCAAGTACAGTCTTCCTTGATAATATACCTATACTGTTTGTCGTAGTAGCAATAATATATAATGCTACATTAGTACTTTAAAAAAGTTTTTAAAGCACGAGCTCTTTTCTTTTGCCAAGAAAATGTTTACAAACGCTCAAAGTTTTCTGGTGTGTATATATACTAATGGTTTCTTTTTAGAAACCAAAATGTTTGCCAAAAAATGTTGAAAAGTACATGCAGTTATATAGGACGTTAAATGTAGCGAAGAGAATTCGTTAGTTGATGACTGCGGTGATTATAAGGTTGCAGTCGATATTGCGGGCGTGTCATTACATTACGCGAAAAAAAGGAATTTGTAAACCATGTCCTCTTCTTCAATGTAATACTTGTCGTGAACAGCTTTTATGTACATATATGTATCCCACACAAAAGCAAACAATTAGGTCTTCCAATCTTGAAACAAAGAAATGACAAACGAGCGAGCGAAACAGCGTTGTGTATTGCTGATGCTGCTGCATCGAAGAAAGAAAAACAAAATTCAAGGCTCGAGAGCGCCGTTTTATGAGCAAAAAAGAGAAAAAGAAAATGAGAGAAAGAGAGAGATAGGGGAGATTTTGGTCGCGCGAGCCAGCGCCCAAATGCAAATTAGCCGATCGATTGCCAATTTATGGGTCTCGATTCCCGAGACTACTCCTTCTTCTCTTTTTCCTTCTTTTTCTTCTTCTTCTTCTTCTTAGGTTTCAGACTGCGTGCGTGCTCCCGAAAAAAAAGAGAAGATGGAATAGAGGGAGGAAGGTGGTAGGACTGCAGTGGCGAACAGGTCCGCGATGGGTGGGAGATAAGGGGACGCGTTTCTTGCGACGATTTCGGCTCCAAGGAAATTCGAGAGAGAAAGGGGAGCTGAGGATGAGGATGAATATTTTTAGGGTACGAGTCAGAGGATTGGCTCTAAAGAACTTCACATTTAGGTCGTTAACATTTTTTTATTTTTAATCAATTTTTTGCAAGAGACATTTTAAAATACTTATGTATTTAAGCGGAAAAAAAATTGCGTGTCAACACTGGTAATGCGAGCAATTGAAACGCAAAATTATTAGCAAATTAATTTAACGGAAGTATATTAAGCGTCAAAAGACTTGGCAATAAGCGTAAAACCGATCGCGTAAAAATGCACGCCTTTGAGAAAATAAAATAAGGTAAGCTTCTGCTCTCGACACTTAACGACGAATCGAGACAATTCTTTAGAGGCGAGTAAGAATAAAAAAAAAAGTAAAAAAAGGCCACATAAAATTCACGCTCCTTTTTCTTCGTTCATTCCTTTTTTCTCGCCAGTCCCTCGTGAACGCCCTCGCCGACTATATCTCTCGGAAAGCGGAATCACAACTTTCGCGGAACCACTCGGTGGACCAGCAGTAGCAGCAGTTTGCGATTTACTTCTTGGCGCGACTTGAAAAAAAAGGCCAGAGCATTTTTGTTAATGGACCCACCTTTTGGCTCTCTTCTCCTTTTCTTCTTTCTTTATTTTTTTTTTTAATTCTTTCTCGCTTGAACACCGCCCTCGTTTTGTCCTTAGCATTCCCAAAATTTCGTAAGCCTAAAGGCCTTTTGCTATATATAGACAGCGTTTTAAAACTCGTCAATATTGCAATACCAAACTTGCGCTTAATTGCGCCTTGCTTAATAGGCGTAAATTTTATCGCATATCCGTTGTAATTATTCGCGTGCGGGATCGTTATACGGATTTTTTTTTCCTTTTTTCCCTTTTTTTTTTCGTTGTCTTTAATCCAGCAGAAAATGCGCGTTTCGGGTAACGGAGGTAATTCGAGAGCCGCGCCCCCGAAACGTGCAATTTTACGAGATTCGATCGGATTTTCATCAATAAATCATCCTCGCCCTCGTAAATAACTTTTTTAAGACAGATATTAATTACAGATAAAAAAACCGAAAAATATTATTTTAATTTTATTTTTTGGTAAATTTCCAAAAAATATTACACGGGTATTTGACACTTTGGAAATTATAAATATAATTACGCAATGAAAAGTCTGTTATTTTCAGCGCGGATAAAATTTAATGCCCAATTCAACGATGATAGTTTCTATCGATTTTTATTTATTTGCTTACTCAATACTATAAATATCAATATCAATTTTAATTTTTAAATACTTCATGTATATATTATATACGTCATCGTCTAGATTGCAATTTTACACGAACAATTTAGCCTTATCAATAAAAGCTTTGATAATAACAGTTTCGTATATCCAACATATATATCCACATAACGATCATCATCGCTAATGAAAGGATCCAATAGCCCAAACTCCATGTGTTTGCCAGACATTAGATAGAGAGAGAGAGTCTAAAGTGCAATGCAAAATAAAAAAAGACTTCTCGCGGATTATCTTTCGGGTCGCGCCTGCGCCTTTTTACTTAGCTTAAAAACAACGTAGGTACTCAGAGCTCCTCAGTAACAATAAATTATTTAAAAGATACAAATCGGCAGGCGTATAGAGTGAAAGCTTTCACTGAGGAAAGTCAGAGGGTATATTATACACGTATAAAGAGGTTCAAGGGGACGTGGCACGCGTGCGGCTGACAGCTTGCGAAAAACATTGTGTATATAAGTATATGTACCGTCGTTGTTGCCGTCACCAACGTCACCGTCGTCGTTGTAACACATAACGGTATAATAAAACGTTTGAATTAACGCGGAAAGTTGCCAGATTTTGTGTATCTACCTGTATGCCTGGCTCGAAAACCAAGGCTCTTTTAGTCAGATAAACACGTTGGCGTGTCTTTCGAGTTGATGAGTTGGTGGGAGGATGAGGAGGACAATCGACGTGCCGCCAAGAAATTGACGAACGACCAAGTGTTGGATGACGTCGATGTGCTGTGGTGGTGATGGTGGTGCATTGATCATCGATGTATTATAATAAACTTGTATTTATGCTCAACAATGTAAGCTGAGCACGACGATCAAAGTTTTCCTCGACTCACGCACGAGTTTAATAGCTCTTCGGTTCTCCTTATCGTCATTAACTTTCTCTCCTTTTATTTTTCCATAGATACTGAATTTAGATAATTGTCAATCTTTCTACTAATTGTAAAAGATGATTGAATAAAAATAAAATAACGTGATCTTTAATTGCACGCTTGCATATAAAAACTAAGTAAATTTTAATTCTTCCATTTCAATATCTTGAGTTACTTTTTATTATAATGCCTTTTTAACGTTATATTAAACGTATTTCAGCATGTAAATGCTTATACGTAATTACTTAGTCGACAAACGCCAGGAATCGAACCCACGATCTCTGGATTACGAAATCATTGCTCTGCTGATTAAGCTATTTCCGTTTTCAAAAGAAAACCAATTTTTTAAAATTTATAGTAAATTTGTAATACATTAGTTTTAATTGTCATAAAACACTGCACAGAGAATAAATTAAAAAAAATGTTGAGATTTAAAATAATGTATAATACGATTTTTAGTATTACCTATTTTATCATTATTATTACTATTATTATAATTTAATTTTTTTCCTGATCAATTTTAGTTATTTTATTCTAAATAATTAATATTTTTATATTTTATGTTTACAAACAGTAATTTATTTAGCTCAGTCGGTAGAATGTAGGCTTTGCCTTGATCTACAGGTCGTGAGTTCGATTCCAATGCTTATTGTTCAAAGTTTCTCGTGCTCCAGCTAGAAATTCACTTGGTTAAGTGTCAAAATAGCTTTAATAATATAATTAACTGCTACGGTCGATGTTTCAGATATTTGCATGATTCATAATATTTTTTTTTTATTATTTAGCACGTTTTATTCGCATTTAAGTGTTTGAACTTTTACTTACTTTGTTCATATATTTAACCCTTGCATGCTTCCATAATCTATAATCACTCAAAATCTGCTTTTAATCGATCACACGATAATCGTACCATTTTTTAAACAGAAACAATAGTGTTAAAAAAAAGAAAAAAAATATAATAAGCATTAAAAAAATTTTATACAAAAAAGGCCAAAATGCAAAACAACGCAGAGTAGCAGCAGTCCTTTTTACCACGTGCTACCGTGCGATATGATCCCCTGAGAAAGTACTTAAGCACAAAGCGAGCTTGTAAATTAAAGCACGCATTTTTGGACTTTGCGTCACATCACGAAAAGACGATTATGCACAAAAGAGCACAAGTATATATATATGATACGTATAACGCAGGAAGAAATAGAGGCAACAAAAGCTAGAGGAAAAAAAGAAGAAAGAAGATAATGTATATAAAGTAAGGGAAGCCGACGCGTCGAAGCGTTTCGTGTGCATAATTGTAGTCCTATCATTCGAGCATCAGCATCACGTATACCGGATATTATACTCTACTCGGTATAGAAGGACTGCGTCGGGCGCATTTAAAGTTGCGCGCGCCTTTTACCTTCTTCCTCTTTCTCTCTCTCTCTTATATGCATCAGCTCGTTTTTATTGGCATACGCGCACGTCGTCGCTCCCTCGCTTTCAAGAGAAGCAGAGGACACACAAACACACACACACACACACACACACATACTATGTCTTTAAAAGGCTGCTTAATTGTCGAAATTATATTTCGTCGCTTTTTGTCCTGATTCTTCGCCACACTTTTCGTCTCTTATTTACCTTATACCAAACAGCCATAGGCACACATACTCATTTTGCGATCGTTCGATTTATTGGATCCTTTGGTCGAGTCAGCTCGAGTTATCTGCGTTTGAATTATGCATTACCGTTTAATTAAATAAGATAATATGCCACATGGCCGTAGCCACGATGATTTATTATTTTAAGATTGAGCTTTTTTTTATATATTGGCTTTTTACATAGCTACTGGCAAATTTACCTATATGTACACTTGACTTTATTGGCTTTTAATTTTCAAATTTTTTGAAAAAGATAATCTATCGTTATAATACTCGCGACACTAATACAGCAGCTTCATTCTATTTGCGATTAACTTTTTCTTTTCTTTATTTTTTTTCTTCTTTTTTCTTCATATTCATTTCAACGGTTAATTTACAACGCGAGAAATAAGCAAAAGAAATAATATAAGCTTTATGAACGAAAAAGTTTATACGCGCATCCGAGTGTAGGTATATGTATACCCAGCTAATTTGAAGTCCGCGTCATCATCATCCGCGTCGTCGTGATCGTTGGTGTACATACATATATAGCTGCGCATCTTATTTCATTTCAAGCATAAATCAACTTTCCATACATTAATCGCCAACTTAGTCGCGTTTTCCATACAACGTAATTCACAATCCAATTATAATACGTAAAAAAGCTTATAATTAAACGCGTACGCGCGCTTACTACACCTATATACTATATATTATATATATGCTGTACAGAGTGTATGAGAGAATTAGCGAGAATTAAAGAAAAATATAAAGAGAAAAACAAACATAAAAATGAGAATGAAAGAAAAATAAAAAGATCGAACAATATCTCACTTGCGCACTTGCAAAAGAGGGGAAGGAGGGAGGGTAAGGGGTACGACAAACGCGTATGGCGTGTAATTTTCACGTCATAATTCTCCGAGAGAGTGCAAGTACACGTGTGCGTGTGGAAAGGTAAATTGGTATTATAGAAGCCGAGAAAGAGATAGAGAGAGAGAGAGAGAGAGAGAGAATATCTATCCACGTTATAAACTATACGTCTTGCCTGTGTATGCAGTGCGCGATTATTTATTGCAATTTACACGCGGCTACTAGCACATGGACATGTGTGTGTGTGTGTGTGTGTGTGTGTGTGTGTGTGTGTGTGTGTATGTGTGTGTGTGTGTGTGCGCGTGTAAGCCCAGAAAATATACATAGCTCGTCAACTTGTAAGTTTTGCATATTTAAAGCAAAAGAGCGATACATTGATGTGTATACATGTATATACTACAAATGCGAGAAAATGGACTTGTTCGATATGTCTTGTCGAGCGGACTAATTTTAAAAGCGCGACAGTGGTTTGTATACCGCGCTTTTATGTACTTTTTATTGTGTATTTCACACTTACAATCAGTCGTTCGTTATTTGTCCTCTTGGTTTTTTTTTTTTCAATTCTTGTACCAGTGGAATACCAAGTTTAACGAATAAAAGTCTGATTGACAGATTTTTTTTTAAATCTCGAATACTTATTGAAATTCCAAACGCGTCGATGAAATTTATCCTATCGAACATAGAATAATAGATTTGTATCGTATAAAATAACTCAAACAAATTGAATTATTCAGTGTTCGCGAAATCGGCTTTTACATATATACCTATATATAAAAGCTTTTCAAGCTGATAACTCAACAGCCTTAACATATCTATTAAAAATGACAACTAATAATAATCAAAATCATAATAATAATAATAATAATAGTGATCGAACGAGTCCTAATATTCCATAGCAATTTTATCTATCGTGGCATGCTTTGGTTTTGATCAAGAAATTCACGTTTATTTTATATAGTAATAGGTATATACGAGCTTGGAATATTATATTATCTGCATCGTATCGCATTAAATGCGCGCGTGGCACGTGTCAAAATACATAAAACCACCCAGGCTATACTACCATAACGTCACTGTGTGGTGGTCGTTGCAATGTCGCCCAGTTCCATTCTTTATTCAGGTAACTATTTTAAATATTTGTATTTTAATATAAATACAAATTTTTTGTTTTATCAATTTTTTTTGTTTTTGTTTTTCAAACTGTGGTATTACGTCAGTTTGTACTTGAAGTCGTTGTATGAGGTTAACGGACTCGTAAAGACCGGATTAGAGTGGTACACAGCACACATACACACATACCAAGAGAATCGTTCAAGTGAATAACGTCAAGTTATGGCTTTGATGATTTTTTTTTTTATTTTTATTTCTATGCGCAAATTCATTGGGTTTCATGATTTTTATGCGTTCTTATAGGTTCATTAAAAAAAAAAATATATACCTGAATACGTATAATTTAACGATCGCATTTATGCCTCTATTGCTTCTATTGGCTTGCATCACTTGGTAACATGTCCTTTTAAAGTTAAAACTCGTATTGTTTAGTTTCATTTGTTCCATACATATTTTTACTTTGAGTTTTGCATTGTGTAAAATAATAATTAATTCTCAAGTTCGTTTTTTAAAATAACAGTATCGACATTACCAATAAAATACAATATATAAATATACATATTTTTCGAATAATTAAAATACTTAATTTGTTTCTAATGTTTATATGATAATTAACATAAACACAAAAAAAATATTTTCACCTCATAGATTTCATCACAAATTTATTACAAAAACAAATAGGGAATAAAAAAAAAAATAGAAAAAAAAAGCTCTAAACATCGAAATGAATACCTAATAAAAGCGCTTAATATCTCTCCAATTTATCCTGCCGGAAAAACAGCCTACCCCAAAGCGATCTTCGTTCGCGAAACAGAGAACCTTTTACAAATCCAATCAATGACCGCGTGCATCGAATAAGCAAACATTTCAACAGTATAGCAGTAGCAGTAGCAGCAACAGCACAATACTTAAGTGCCATCACAAACGAGCTTACATTTTCTATCCTTTCTACAATTTTCTATTCTCCTTCTTCCTCCCTCCCTTTAGCAAAACGAACGTCAAAAGCCATCTATATACGATAATACACCAGTAGCAGCTTCCGTATCATTCGTGCAAGCACAAGACTGTCTCTCTTTCCTGCACTTGTACGGTCGATTTCTGAAGCTACTTGTTTGTAATACGCTATATATATACCGTGCACCGTTGTCCCATCCGAAAAAGGGAAGTGCGAGTAAAGCTTCGTATAAAGAAGGAGGAGGAGGAAACGACGATGGTTGCGGCACACCACACTAGAGAAGAAGAGTCAGAGCATAATATAGGTTGTTAGCAGCGATCCCCGCGAGAGCGCCATTAGACAGAAAGAGAATATATATACCCCCTACCCCTCCCCCTTTAACAGTAGCAGCATAGGTGCGTATATATGTATTTGTGCTCTGCAGAGTCGGTGTGCTTCCTATAACCCCCCCTGTGCACTACCGATTTTTCTCTTTCTCTCTACCTACATCCTCGATTCCGCGTCTCTTCTCGCTGCACACACGCGTGTATAATATGCGCGCACTTATAAGCGCCTGCTGTGCGACGAAGCCAACAGCAGCAGCATCAGTAGTATAGTTATAGTAGTTATATTGGTATAGGTTGTATGTGTGTATGTAAGTCCAAGAGCAGTTTGTTTTATTTATCGGCACATTGTGCGCTTATGGTGTATATATACCTGTGTGCGAGAGCAGCGGCACGTGCGGGTCTTTGAATTTCAGAGAGAGAAAGAAAGAAAGAAAGGCGAAGCGGTGTATGCGTGGAGAGAAAGAGAAGAAAATAAAAAGAGAGAGAGAGAGAGAGAGAGAGAGCGAAGAGCCGATACAAAATTAGCGATTGTTATATAAAGTGCTTGTTGAAGAGAAGAGAGTGGAGTCTGCGAGAGGGAGAGGGGTTCTCTCGGTGGTCTGCTGCGGTTGCATATATATGTAAGCGCACGCGCTGATTTGTAGAATCGCGTGCGCTGTTATATCCTCTCGTTCGTTTTTAAACTTAATGAATTGGATGGTTAAAAGGAGGGATGGAGGCGATTCTATGCTAATCGGAATTGCGGCTTGTGTTCTGTATATTACTGCGGCGAGAGCACACCCTGCGTTTTGCTCTGTGCGAGCGCGTGTGTGTTTGTGTACGGAAGTTTAATTTAATTGACTTATTCATGCTTTTGAAGTATTGCAAGTTATGGAGTGAAGATGGAGATTTTATTTTTTTATTTTTTTTCTTTTATTTTAAAAAGTTGAGAATGGAATTTTTATCGATATATTGCGTATTGATTGTATTTGTTTGTTTTATTTTATTTGTTTATTTATTTATTATTGCTTTTTTATTCGCTGTATTTTATGTATTTATTTATAACATACTCGAAATTTCGAGCTACTTGATAAAAAAACCTTGGTTGCATTTGCTGTACTCGAAAAGTCAAGCCGATCCAAGCCTAGTATATTCGAATTTTCGAGTTTTTTTGGGAGGTTTTTTCAAGCTACTCGGCTGATCGAGCTGCTCGAATGATTCAAGCTACTATTTCGTTTTTGCTACTTTTTCATCAGCTAAGTCAATTGTGTTGCTATCATTGACATTGTCATGCATATGCTTGCAACAAAACTTGGAGCTTTGTAAAAAAAAGTTTTTTTTTCTTTAAATTACTTATATCTACGAATAATTTTTACCTCATCTAATTTATCACGCATTAGCGAATAATAAATGGCTCCATTGACCGAAGCTAATATTTATAAAGTATAACACCATCTGTTTTATTCTCAGTCACCATCAAAATAAACATAAATAATCTCTCCACAACTCATAACATAAAAAAATAAAAAAAAAACACTAAAACTCTATGTAAAAAATTAAAATAGCATAAAATATCGACAAGGTATTAATTATGAAAACTACCAGCATATCCGGCAATTCTTTTTTCCACCTTGAAAATGCAGCGTCAGCAAGTCTCGCTCTCTTCGATCGAAAGTTAGCCGCGTATTGGGTGGCACGATAACGCATATCACATGCAGGCAAGCTCAACGTATCTACCTTGACGACAGACTTTATATACCAGTTGATAGTACCATAACATCATCAGCTATATGTATAAGAAGGGAGGGATATATTATATAGATATTTGCAAGTACAGAGAGTTTAGTATAGCGACTAAAGTTATGAAATATACGTGGCTCGTCAAACAATGACAAGTCCACGCGTATAGCAACAGAATAACTACAGTAACTACAGCAGCAGCAGCTGTAGCAGTTACAGAGCTACTTTTGCGTATGTGTGTATGTGTGTGTGGGTGTGGGTGTCCCACGGTATGGTAGCGCTCTCCCGCACGTGCGATTATGCCAGATTGACAAACAAGGAAATAAGCCATTACCGGCGGCTACCTCGTTCGCTCGCTCGTCTTTCTTTCTCTCTTGCTCTCTCTTGCGCGCTATACACATACCGCATGCGTTAACTCTGCAGCCGCAGCGTATACGACCCCGCGCGTCAGTGATATCTGAGTGTATGCTCGTCCTTAGTGTACGTTTTTAGTGCTACTTTATAATTTTGCTTTTCTTTATTTTTTTTGTTATTTTTCTGTTATTTTTAGATTTTATTTTTATTTTTTTTTTTTTTATTTTTTGCTACTTAAATTTATTAGTCTCGCGTGTAATCATCAATATTCTGAGCTTGCAATAATAAAAAAAAATTTAATTTTTCAAAAATAGTGTCACAAACATCATAATAGACTTGTTAAAAAGAAAAAATATTTTTGTTGATGATTAACTAGCATGATTTGCGATAACTTTTGTTGTCATTCATTTATATTATATTCGCAGGTAAACACGCAAGATTTCAATTACGCATGAGGTGCACAGAGATCAAATACTCTCATACGCATTAACATCGACGCACGTACCGAACATGTACATACCAAGCTCAAACATATATATGTCCGCAAATATAAGACGAAATCAGTGTCGTACTGCACACATGCACTGCACATACTCGGGTATTACATAGCCGCATATATACTGCATTGTATATGAGAAAGAGAGAGAGAGAGAGAGAGAGACAAGAGAGTAAGAGAGTTGGCTTTGCCCTCTTTGCGGTCGACCCTGGAGCGTAATGAGCTGGCTTCTTAGCTCTCGGCGACGGCGGCGGCGTCCCGCGACCGGGGTAATGAGGCCGCAGAGACCGACACACACGTTTCTATATATAACTATATATACTGCGGCTGCGCTATATTATAGTACATTGCTTCGACTACATGTGTGTAAATATATATGTGCGTGGCTTTGGAAGTTAAAAATGTACGTGTATAGTTGGATTTTGTGCGATTGAAAATCGTCACATTACTTGTGTATATAAATATCTTGCTATCTATCCTTGGACGTTCGATTTTTCTTTTTTTTTTTCAATTTACGATGCTGGGTACTATACTCTATAAATATAAAGCATAGTTTATTCATTAACATGAGCTTTGAGTAACTACTCCAAGGATTTGTATAGTTCTCTCAATTATAAAATCGACTTTCCAATTTTCCGTTCTCTTCTTATCTCTTTGCAAAAATTTTTAACTTTATAATCTAAAAAAAATTAATAAATAGAAAAAGTCCGATTAGTCATCAATACAAAAATTAAAGCCCTTCTATTATTTATTTCTTTTAGCTTCTTAAAAAAATATCAAAGCGAGAAATAGGCGTGGCGATTGTCCACAAACATACGTAATAAACGAGAGATAACTTCTCTCTCTCTCTCTCTCTCTCTCTCTCTCTCTCTCTCTCTCTCTCTGGGTCTGAGAGAGACTCTTATTAGCGTAGTGCATTGTTGTCTGTGCCGCGGGTGCATTATAGCGGAACTCGCGCTCACCGGAACACACACATTCGCGCTTACTATATAGTATATTAGCCGTATGGAGAGAGGAAGGGAGAGAGAGAACGATAATTAAGCGTGTCCCTGCTAGAGACCGGATTCTCTCTTCAGTCTTTTTTTTTTTCATTCAGTCTCTCGCCTTCTTTTAGTTTTTCCGTTTCTCGCCTTTACTTCCTCTTTTTCTATGCGGACGTTCAGCCACCCGAGAAATGATGTGAACTCAAGTATATGTTTGTATATGTATAAAGATTGCAAATGCACGCAGGTATCGGATCTTGTAAATTGTAGTGTGTGGTAGTTGTAGGGTCAAAGAATTGTGATGAATTTTAACACAGTTAAAATTTTAAATTTCTTTCATCTCTTTATCTGATTTTTAATGGCACTGATAGCTTTCTGAATTATGATAACTCAGCTCTCTGGAGCTATATTTATTTTATTTTTTTATATTGAACGTATTACAATTTAATATGTTCTTTTAAAAATGACGTTTTTCTGACTTTTATGAAATATAGGTCACAATTAACTTGAACGAGATTGAATTTATACTCTTTTAACGTAAAGCTGTAATGAAAGTTAAGAAACCTTTTCGTACAGTACAGTCATTACATAATTTTCTGAAACTTTTTATATCGAATTTATTTTTAAATAATCAATCTCATTTATTGCAATGATGTTTTGTCTATAATGTCCTTTATAATATTTGGAAAGCTTATAAAAATATATCGAGATTTTGGACGAAAGAAGGATAACTCAGAAACTCGGACAATGAAGCACAATTCAGCACACTCTGATAAAAATATTTTATTGTTGTTGTATATTTAGATACTATTATTAATAAAAACCAGTAGATTTTTTTCACATGTTTTCATAAAGTGTTACTGTAACATTAGATGTATAATAAGATTGTTGCAAGCACTTAAGCGAGGACCAGACAAAAAATTTAAGGCTTATCATCTTAGGCTGAGTTGTGCTAGTATTCGCTAGAAAGCGTCAAGTTGTGCTAGTCTTTGTCAAAGAGCGCCGAGTTGTGCTAGTATTCGTTATATTTTCTGAGCTGCACTAATATTTATCTGAAAGCGTTAAGTTGTGCTAGTTTTTACTCGGATGCGCCGAATTGTGCTAGTCTTAACCCAAGAGCGCAAAATTGTGCTACTGTTCATTCATGCTTCTCAGAAAAGTTGTGCTACTGTTTGTAATAATTTCTGAATTGTGCTAGTGCTCATTATATCACAAGTTGTGATTTTCTTCATTCGAGGTATCGATGTTAACGCTTCAGACGAAGATCAGCTTTATTCGCGCTCTAACGAATACTAGCACAACTCAGTCTACAATAATTAGCCTTAAATTTATTTGATATTTTTTTGCTTAAAACCAACTTAATTTTACATCTTATATTAAAGTATCTCTCTATTAAAACTTTTATTTATTAATAATACACGCTCTTTTCCAATCGCTTCATTAAAAAAAAAAAAAAATTATCTAGAACAAACAGTACATAGCAATCCAAAAACATCTAAACCTGCTTAAATATAAATATATCGACCGCTAGAAAAGTAAGCTTTGAAAAGATGTAAGGAAAAATAAAAAGGATCATCAGACACTAACATCCCTATCCCACACATATACACCGCAGAGAGTCAACTGCAGTAGATGCATCTGTAGCACAAATCCCATGACACACCGGCAAGAGTTTCATATAGTAAAGTTATACCTGTAGTAACAGCTGAACCTGCGCCCCGGTGTGTGCTGCACGGAAAGTCTTCTCCTTATTTCTCTCTCTCTTTCTCTATCTTTCTTCTTGTGCTACTGCAGCAGCAGCATAAGCTCGTTAGCGCGAGATATGCCAGCTGTGTGGACCTGTCATACACGCCGGAGGGTCGCGTGTGTTCCTCGACTCTATATATAGTATTATATAGGTGTATATGTACCTACGGATAGCTCTTGTTTTCTTGGCTATAAGCCCTTAGTTGATTTTCTGCTATATATGCACCTATATTCTGAGTCTATAGCAATACTTGGCCATTTGGATATAACATATATATCTGCATTATTTCTTCTGCTTACTTGTTATTTTGTAAAAGTAGAAATATATACCTATATATTAATATCAGGTGTATCATTTTTTTTCTTCTCATGCTCGATATTTCATCTACTTCCTTCTATACGTGGTAATAATCGATATATCGGTATATATAGTATATGCACATATACGTAGACGAGCTCCATGTTTACTAATTAATTAGCTTAGAATTTCGAGAAGTAAGTAAACGGTCGATGGAAAATAGAAGAAGAAGAAGTGGAATATTTATCTCGAAAAATTGAATTTTCCCACAAGCTCTTTAAGCTTGCAGTCCATAGCATCGCGGAAGCCATTGAGAAAGATAGTATACATATACAACGATTGAGGCCGAGTTTAGTATATAGTATATATATACTGGACTTGATTCTATACTCTCATATGTTACATGTTTGCATGGCACACTAGAGATGCCTCTTCGAACGGCTACCGGCCTCTCTCTAAGTCTTCTTCTTCCTCCTAGCTACACCCCCTTCTCCTCACTCGCTATGTCTATATAGCTCTATCTGACTCGTTATTAAGTCGTCACGAGCAAAGAGAGAGAGTAAGAGAGCTAAAGTCTAGGCGTGTGACACTACGTCGTCGTGCTTTGACGTCCGATTTGAGAATCGAGAGTTACGGTTATGTGTATACGATGATGAGCAGCGGTGCCCGCACTGCTCTAGCTTACGTTACGTATAGAAGGTAGAAGTGACTGAAGGTGCGGTGTCCTTTCGAAAGATTCAAGAGCGTCTTTGAGAGCTAGCAAGCGAATGTTGTGTGTGGGCATATTAAAGAGTAAGGTTCCTTTTTTTTATTTTTTTATTTTTTTTTTTTTAGACAGGTGAATGAAGACTTGATAGAATTTTTTTTTTATGAAATGCTTGAAATTGAATATATAAAGCTTAACTGTAAGTTTAGTAGTTGATGAAATTAAAAATTTTATATATGAAATATTGTTTTAAATATAGGTAAATTCGATTCTTACGATTGTTTTATTTTTCTTTGCAATTGACACACATGTAGGTGTATATAAACTGTTATCTTTGATCTTGAAAAAAAAAAGAAGAAAATAACGATCGTTGAAATTAAACGTACAACAACTACGTAAATTTTAAGTTGGCAAAGAAACATACATACATACATACATACATATAGAAACGTCACAGAAAGCTAAGTGCATGACGTTTTATCGTTCGAGGATCGGCCGAGTTTCTCGTAACATGGAAGTCCTCCACTTTCAAACACCTACGCTTTCGTGTCACGTAAAACGTACATATACCTATATAGGTGTATATGTACTTATATATCGACGTTTTCCTACAAAATTTATTGAGTACAGTGTATTATATACAAACTCAAGCGTTACACACACGTACAATGGAAATGGAATTAAATATGTAACAACATTTTTTTTTTCCAAACTATAAATTTAATACCATGATTTTCTATTGTTTCGTAAAGTATCATTACGCAAACGCTTGCTATACGCACACGCTAGAACTATTTTTTTTTTTTTTTTTTTTAATATCATGCATTTCCATGTCATTTTATTATATTGACTTAACGTTAATTACTTAACAAAAAAAATTTGACTATTCTTTTTATCCCTTTTCCACAAATTTACCACAAACAAACAGCTGCTCCTCTTCAACCTAAAATATTTACAAACTCGATTAATCTTGAAAACCAAAATGACTGTAGCTCGCAACGAAACTTCATTGTGATGAGCTTGAATATAAACTCTTGCAAGTGCATTCCCACATGTGTTCGACCTCTGATGTGCTTTGGCTGTCGTTCTCTCTTTTCAGTCCCACAAGGGAGCCTCCTCCTCTTATACACAATGGGACAAAAACTCGCGTGGCTCGCACATTTGCGCGACTGCAAGACTCTCCCGCCTGTCTCCCTTCTGTACACTGTATCCGTTATACATATTATGCGTGAGTACCTTTTGCGCGATTTGAAATAACCGTTTGATTTGCGCCTTTTTTATTTTAGTTATTTATGCTGGAATTTTGTGAAGGACTTATACCATATAATGTACGTCCTGGATTAATTACCTTGCGATTTCTTTGCCTTCTTTTGCTATACCGTTTTGCTTTTTCTTTTCTTACTCTCTGTATATTTCAGTGTTTTATTATGCCTGCGATTAAATTAACACACTTGATTTTGGTGATGTTGTAAGATGATCGGAGAAGTTGTTTTGCTGTTACTTGCTTTTTTTTCAAGTCTCAGCTGTCAATCAATAAGTTTATAAGTTTGTCGTTATCATCATGACTGCATGAAAAAAAAGGCTTCTTCTTCGAGGAAGCAAAAATCAGCAAATTTGGAAAATTTATAGTAAATTAAAAGTTACTTATTGATTAATCGCGAAATATTAATACTTTTAACGGTCACGTTATCGTGTAAAATTATCCCACGGTAAACGAAAATCTGCACACATCATTTACATACCATACTGATCTATTACATTTGTCTTCGCTTAATTCACAGATTTATAATCGTTCAAAATTTAATGGAAGCGCAACTATAAAGACATAAAATAATATTATATTTTCTCTTAATCCTGCTGGAAAAATGTCTGCGATCACTCGTCGTATAAAGATCATCATATCTCTATTCGTTAAGATTATCGAGACTACTTATTTTAAATAATACAACATATCGTTGACGTTGTAGCTGATGAAGAAGACAGAATAAATTTATCTAATTGTGAAAATATAGTTATTGGAGTAAATATATATATATATATATATATATATATATATATATATATATACGCATACTCTCTGCCTGCGCGTGCCGCCTTCCCCCCTGCGGACCGCGCTGCGACTCTCTCTTGTGCTACGTGTGGCTTATACGTAGCCGCGCGGGTGTGTCTACTCCTTCTATCTCCCCATCCTTTCTTACTTCCTTCCGCTTCTTTTTTCCTTCCGATCGAGAGACCGCCCACTCCTTTAGGTATATAAGATTTTGCGGGACTATAGAAAAGTCACATGACAATCGGATGTTAAGCCACGCGGA